>JASDQU010100506.1:260737-304667 GCA_032191745.1 Picea mariana | reverse complement strand
TTTTTTTTTTTTTTTTAATTTCTTTCTCATAAAATTATAAAAATAAAAAAACAATAGTTTCGCTGTCTTAGGACAGTTTACAAATGACTTTGCAGGTTTTCATTTAAATATGTAATCTGTAAATATTGTATATTTGTAATTGGATCTGATTCTGTTGGTAATCGAACATTTAATTTTATAGAATTATAGTTGTATGATTTAGGTAATAGATTGTATATATGCAGTTTAGATTTGTTATTAATTTGTTTTAATTTTTGTTTTCATTTAGATTAGTTCCTCAGTGTAGTTTTCATTTGTTTTCCTAGGACTTAGATCGGCCAACGGAGCCAATAAACCCATCAGGGTGGGTCATCCCAAATGGCTTGGGTTATTTAGACAACCCTGGACCGGATCCACTCTTCCAGTTGGCGAGCGTTCTTTTTCGCCCATCAACAAATGGCACTAGAAGGAGGGCCTGAAATTTATTAATGTCACGAGGCGGTTGTAAGACTCCTCCACCACCTAATCGCTCACGTATAGTGACAATAAGTCATTTAAATGACAACATTCCCCCTCAAACAACAACCACATCAAATGACGATCCATGGATCATAGTTGAGCCAACAACCCCAAATCCTACAGGTGGTGACATACAAGAGATTATCCGCCAATCTCTCATAAGAACACATAGTGCCTTAGCTCGTTTGAGGCAACCAAATCGACCGTTGGATGAAACTTTATATTTTTTTGATATCAGAGAACAACTCGGAGGCACTAACCTCACTATGAACCCTACAGATCTAATCCTCCTACTGCAAGAGGATCTGGAATACCTCCCTCACCACCTCCATCATCTCCTTCTTCTTCAGGAGAAGAATCTTCTGATGAAGGCAGTTCCCCTTTGCAGCCTTCCACACTGCCTACGCCAATGGCCAACCAGAACAATCCTTCTAGACCTTGGCTCGACCAAGATGCGGTAGTTGTATCTGGAGATTAGCATCCCTTACCCAAACATCTAGAGAAGTGGCTTCCCAAGTTTGACCCTGATTCTAAAGAGATCGCTTAAGATCACATTAAAAAGTTTATGTTAGCCATTAGACTCTGCAATTTCGAGCATGAAGACGTAGTCTATAGGTTGTTCCCCTATACTTTCGAGGGCAATGCATCTACATGGTACTTTGCCCAGAAACCCCATACCATCATGTCTTGGGAAAAGTTCGAGTCATGCTTTTTGGAAAATTTCGGAGACAATAAGTCACTGGAAGTCCTGGTTATGGAGATTTATAGCTTAAAAATGAACCCAAAAGAGAAAATTAAAGACTTTAATAAAATATTCTTAACACTTAAGAACCGAATCCCTACGGATTCGATGCCTTCCGAGAATCTTATCATAACATACTATACTAAAGCCTTGCATCAAAGTATATCCATTTGGGTTAAACAATCTAAGAAATCCACGTTGTTAGAGGCTTTCGAGGAGGCCAGCCAGATTGAAAAAGTCATACTTAGTCTAAAAGACGCTACTAGCAACGAAACATAAACTAGTTCATCTTCCAAAAAGAAGATAGAAATCCTCCCTAGACCTACTCAAAGTAAAACACAACCTGAAAGCTCTGATTTAGAAAACTTAACTAAATTCATTCAAAAACTGTCAAATCAAGTTATAGATTTGAAAAGGAAGGCCGAAGAAGCTTCTTAGAGAAAAGGGCCTTACAAGCCCCCGTTCAGGAAGCCTTTTCCCACCAACCAACCTAATCTGAATACTGAAGTCCTTAATCTAGAAAGTCTGCAATACGCCCTTCAAACAATTCTAGAAGCTCAGGATAACTTGATGCCTCATGATATTCCTGAGGAGGTAGTTGAACAAGAGATAGTTCAAGAAGAAGAGTCTTCTCCAAAAATTTTTGGACACTTCTCGGATAACATCTTTCAAGCTAACTTCGAGACAGTACATCCCTATAATACTAGGAGTAAGACAACAAACAAACCTTCTTCCGAAAACACTACGACTTTGCCTCCAAAGCAATCTAAACCAGCTGAGACTAAACAGAGTCATGTAAACCCCAACTTAGATTATGATTTAGTTGAAGATCTTAAAAAGTTAAGGGCTAACATTTCTGTTTATGAGTTATTGAAATTTCCATTTCTGCTACAAAAAGTGTTACAGAATATCGCAGAGAATGGAAAAAATGGTAATTCAACCAATAACAAAGTTGTTCAAAACAAAGTTCCTCAGAAGACCTCTACTAAGAACAATCCTGATCCTCACGATAAAGGAATCCTTCCTGTAAATAATATAAATAATGTAGATAAACTAGCTTTAGAAACTGCGAGTAAAAAGCCACAAACTACCACCCTTAGTAGTCGCAGAAATGTACCTCCATTTTTGTTAACTTTCGAAATCTTTAATAGAAACGTGCACAATTGTATGGTAGACTCAGGGGAATCATCCAATGTGATGCCATGGTCTATATGTCAGAAGATTAATGCTGAGGTTGAACCGTCCACTTTAAAAATAATACAACTTGATCGAACCAGTGTTAAAGTTGTAGGCGAATTAAGGAATGTGCTTATAAGATTATCGTCTAACCCCAAAGTTCATCAAGTTATTGATATTATTGTTGTGGATACTCCAGAAGTGTATGGTCTGTTTTTAAGCAGGGACTGGTTGGAGCAGCTACATGGCTATTTCATGACAGATTGGTCTCACTTGTGGCTTCCAGAGAACGACAAGCCCAACAAAATCAAGGTAAATTGTGAATGCTACCTTAAGTTCACGATCACAGATTTGAATGATCCCAACGAGCCATTTACACCTTCTGCTGATTCACTCGAAATACAAGGGATGGAAACCTTTTTTGGCAATTTCATGGCTGAGGCTTCAGCTATCACCAACCCAGAACAACAGTCCGAGATTGTGGCATATGCGCAACCAGTAGCTTCTACACAACGGTCTCATGCACCCGATAAAAATCAAATTTGGTCTCTTTATTTTGACAGGTCAAAGTCCAAAGAAGGAGTTAGTGCAGGCTGCGTTATTATCGATCTGACAGGTAAAAAAACCCTCATTGCATGTAGGTTATAATTTGAATGTACTAATAAAACAGCAGAATATAAGGCTTTACTACAGGGCCTCAGAAAAGCTTTAGATATGAACATTCAAAACTTGACTGTCTTTGGCGATTCTAAAATCATGGTTAGACAAGTAAGAGATTCTATCCACTGTCTGTCTCTGCATCTTAAAAGCTACCAATCGAGGTATGGAATTTAATGAATAAATTTTCTTCTTTCAATATAAATTCTATTCCTAGATTGAATAATTCTAAAGCTGATCTATTAGCTAATGTAGCTTCCAAACTCTTTCCTACAGAAGGCTTGTCCCCAGACGCATTCTCCGTCGAACTATTGTTCAGGCCATCTGTTCCCGACAATATCACGAACTGGAGAGTCTTCAATGACGATCAACAAATTATTAGCTTCCTACATATCGAAGAAACTTTTCAAGGCGCGGTGATAGACGAATGTACTCACGACGATAATTTGCACGATTTCACTGTAATACCAGATCTGAGAACTCATGATTCTTCATCGGACATGGTAAATTCGATCCCTAAATATGTAGTGAGATTAGAGAAATTATACGATCTTCAAGATAAATTCAAAAAATCGATCAACTGTAAAACCAATAGCTCCTCGTTATCATATGAAAAAGTAAACTTAGGAACTAATGACAATCCACAGTGCATTAACTTAGGGGTAGGATGTTCTAAACAAGAAAAAGCTGCATTTATTAAATTGTTTAAAGAATTTAAATATGTTTTTGCGTGGACATATGATGACCTCAAAAATTTCAACCCTAACATCATACAACACTGTTGCAAATGCTAGAACCACTGATAGGGGGGGGTGAATCAGTTGTTCGTGAGCTTAAACAATTTTAAGTCTGTTAAAACATTATTAATCTTTCTTCATGTGGTCATTAACAACATACAACATATGGACAGTAAAAGTAAAGACCATCAGTCACACATAGAGTACACACAGAGACAGATTTTCATGAGGAAACCCATAAAGGGAGAAAACCTCTTCTTCTTCGAAATGATAGGCAGTATTTTTCAGTTCTGTACATCATTTATCATTGAGCACCAACTCAATGTGAGGCTGCTACCTCTGTTTTACAAGCTGCAACTTGTTTGAGAGCTCCAACACTCTGGTTTCTCTAGCACCCACTAGAAGGAAGCACCAACTCCCTGAATATTCTAGCACCAACTGGATGGAAGCACCAACTTCCTGAAAGTTCCAGTACCAACTGGATGGAAGCACCAACTTCTAGTTACACAAGCTCCAACTTGTATAACAGAGAACACTTGTTCTCCCTAGCACCACCCTGCCACCCTTGTTTCTCTAGCTACAACCAGATGGAAGCTACAACTTCCTATGTTCAAGCTTCCACTTGAACCTCTGAGGACAACAGTCCTCTCGAGCACCTCCCAACCACCCTTAAATATTAAATAATAAATACACAGACAATTTATGCAGATAAATCACTTCTTACCATTTTTACTCTGTTCTCTAAATCTGATCTTCAATAGATTGTTCTGCAATTCTTCTCTTCCTCAACAGGTCAGCTCTACATCATATTCTTCTGTCATTCTGTTCTTCTTCTTCTGCTCTGTCTGTCATTCTACTTTATCTCACTTTTACATTTCATTCCATTATGTATATCTATTGAAATTTCATACTCAACCTCTTCTCCTTTCTTACTGTTTCATGCTTTTTCATTCAGAACAACCAACCCAATTCAGTCTCGCTCATTTTCTTTTATACACGCTTCCTTGACGATTCCATTTCCCCTTCCAATAGGTAATACAAGGACATCTGTCTTGGCAACTGAAACGCTAACCAATTTGTCATAATCAGTCTGTTTCTCTTAACGGATTCATAACTGAAGCGTTAATGTATGAGAAAGAACAGCATCCCTCCAATCAATTTCAAACCTTATTCGCACCGTTAGATAATCTTTATAATTCTTCCCTCTTAAATCGGGTTTCGACATTCTTCTTGTTCATTGTTATTTTCACTATTGTGATCCCCGTAACTCCGACATGATCTAGAATCAACGGTCTAGATCATAGCCTGATCTGACAGCTCAGATTGCATCGCCATTTCACATATCGCGAAATCGACACTCCTGAGGTCAAGTGACTTTGTCACTTCAAAGTTCTGATCCCCGATGCCGATGCGCCTCTTTCCACGTGCTAGCCCTGTTGGCTATAGGCCTTGGCCCATATGACCATCAACACATGACCTCGGTCAAACCTCTCATCGGGGTTTCGGCATTTTTTATGTCACCATGCACACGCCTACAGAATTCCCGATCCTCCAATTCCCGATTCTCCGATGAATAAAATCAACGGTCCATATCTCATGCTTGCTTTAACGGCTAGATCAAATCGTGAAATCGCATATCGCGATTTCGAGGTTTTTGTTGTCGAGTGAATTGAACATTTCAGAGTCCCGATCCTCGATTCTCCGATGAAGAAAATCAACGGTCCATATCTCATGCTTGCTTTAACGGCTGCGATCAAATCGTGAAATCACATATCGCGATTTCGGAGTTTTCAATGTCAAGTGAATTTGGACATTACAAAATCCCGATCTCCGATTCTCGATACTCTGCTGACGTCACTCGTGGTATGACACGTGTTAAATATTGCCACGTGTCACTCTGATTCGTGACTTTCATGTGCCTGAAGTTTTGAATCTGCCTGACACCTATCATTACCTGTTTGTGCCACGTGTCCCTATCTGACATGAGTTGGATCGACGGTCTAGATCACATGTTGATCTGACAGTTCAGATTCAGTCAGGATTTCTTTCATTGCGATTTCGCATATTGTGAAATCAGGGTTTTCGATGTCATGTGACTTTTTCATTTCAAAGTCCCGATCCCCGACTCTCCATGAAGAAAATTAACGGTCCAGATTGCTTCTAACATTAATGGCTGCGATTACATCGTGAAATCGCATATCGCGATTTCAGGGTTCTCGTTGTCATTGTTCACGGGACTCGTGAAACTTCGATTCCTGATGGCTTATCTCTCTCGCAGCTTCTACAGATCTGACGATTGTCGGCCTTTCGGAAAATTTGAATGGGATCCAACGATCACTGATTCTTCTCCTCCCGATTATTGCTGCTCTGCTATTCATTGTTGTTGTACTCAAACCATCACTGCAACCACAACTGTACTTGCCATCAATGACAAGTATACAATGATTTTCTATCTGTTAACTGAATTTTCCAACAAACACATCATTCCTATGAAACCCCAAACCTGGCTCTTTCAACAAAAATTAATAAAAATGCACCCTAAGCTCGAACCGACCGTCAAAAAAGAATTAAATAAGATCCTAAATGCTAAGATAATTTTCCCTGTTAGTCACACTCAATGGGTCTCTAAACTTGTCCTTGTTCAGAACAAAAGTGGGGAAATCCGACTATGCGTCAATTTCCGAAACCTTAATAGAGCGTCTGATAAAGACAACTACCCTATCCCACCCATGGAACAGATCCTTCAACAAGTATCTAGTTTTGAGAGGCTATCTTTATTGGATGGTTTGTCAGGGTACAACCAAGTCCTGATGTCTCCTTCAGACCAACTTAAAACTACCTTCCACACTCCATGGGGCGCCTACAGTTATCGAAAAATGCCCTTTGGNATTAATAAAAATGCACCCTAAGCTCGAACCGACCGTCAAAAAAGAATTAAATAAGCTCCTAAATGCTAAGATAATTTACCCTGTTAGTCACACTCAATGGGTCTCTAAACTTGTCCTTGTTCAGAACAAAAGTGGGGAAATCCGACTATGCGTCAATTTCCGAAACCTTAATAGAGCGTCTGATAAAGACAACTACCCTATCCCACCCATGGAACAGATCCTTCAACAAGTATCTAGTTTTGAGGGGCTATCTTTATTGGATGGTTTGTCAGGGTACAACCAAGTCCTGATGTCTCCTTCAGACCAACTTAAAACTACCTTCCACACTCCATGGGGCGCCTACAGTTATCGAAAAATGCCCTTTGGATTGATTAATGTCGGTGCCACTTTCCAGAGAGCGATGTACATCGATTTTCGAGGCTTAATCAATCAGTTTGTCGTAGTTTACTTAGATTATGTTACTTTATTTTCTAAAAACAAAACCGATCATCTAGCTCATTTACAAGCCGTTCCACAGCAATGTCGTAAATACGACATTTCCTTGAATCCAAAAAAATCCATCTTTGCAGTAGAAGAAAGTAAACTCTTAGGATTTATTGTGTCAAGCAAAGGGATGATTATTGACCCTCAAAGGACTCAATTCATCTCGAAACTCCCCCCTTCTACATCCAAAAAGTACATGCAGTCTTTTTTAGGCCAGATAATCTTTGTTAGAAGATTCGTCCCCAATTTCTTCGAAATGGTCAGGCCTTTGCAGAACCTAATTAAGAAAGATGCACAATATCATTGGGGACCCTTAGAAAATCAAGATTTTAATGCAATAAAAAGGGCCATAATAGACACTCCTTCTCTCATGAGCCCTGACTTTTCCCAAGACTTCACACTCTACACTTTTGCTTCTGACCGTTCCTACGCCGACGTCCTAACTCAAAAGAATGCTGAAAACAATGAAGTACCCATTGATTTTATGAGCTCTTCTTTCAAAGGCGTGAAACTTAATTACCCAGCGGTTGATCAACAAGACTACGCTGTTTTCAAAGAAGTCAAGCATCTCCAGTCTTATCTTTTGAAATCTAGGATGAAGATTATTGTTCCGTACCCAGCCATCAGGAACCTGTTAGTGCAGAAAGAACTAGGAGAAAAGAGGGCTAATTGGGTTACCTCCTGTTGACGGGCGAAAATGAACGCTCGCCAACTAGAAGAGTGGATCCGGTCCAAGGTTGTTTAAATAACCCAAGTCGTTTGGGGTAACCCACCCTGACGGGTTTAGCGGCTCCGTTGGCCAATCTAAGTCCTAATAAAACGAATAAAAACTACACTAAGGAACTAATCTAAATGAAAACAATAATTAAAACAAACTAATAAACAAATCTAAACTACATATATACAATCTATTAACTAAATCATATAACTATAATTCTACAAAATTAAATGTTTAATTATTAACACAATCGACTTCAATTACAAATATACAATATTTACAAATTACAGATTTAAATTAAAACCTGCAAAAATCATTTGTAATCTTTCCTAAGACAACGAAACCATTGTTTTTTGATTTTTATAATTTTATGAAAAAGAAATAGAATAAAAAACTATCTAAGCTAAGCAACTAAAATAATAACTCTAACTATGAATCTAAACTAATATATTTATCTAAACTACTTATACTATACTAACTAATTAACTATCAAATAATAAATAACAAACTGACCTGAAGTAACGCTTCGGGTTTGTCCTGTATGCAGTAGTTGGTTTAGCTGTTCGGAGGGAGGAAACCCGCACCGGATTATCCACGAGCTTATCGTAAACAAGAAGTAGTTGTGCTCTTCAAATCTAAACGACAGGACAAACAAGACATAAAAAAATATATATAATAACAATTTTATGATTTACAAACCATCACAATTAGATAAATCTGTGTGCAACAATTTGTACAAAACAATTCAATTAATGAAAAAGATAAACCTGTATTCATTAAATTGAAATAAAATGATTGTTGTATTTTTTAGATAAGAGAGATCAGATATGGATAACATATAAATCAAATCACATCAACATGCAATGAATCATGATAGCTAAAGTAGTCGATAATTAATTGCAAACTGATATGTAGAAACTTGAAACAAAAGTTTGATATATTGAAAGCGAAAGATGTTACAAGACATCAACTTTCATTTCAATCTGAATCATAAATCCATAGTCTGGTTCCCTCCACAGTGATGATGATTGTTTTACAAAAAATAACCAGTATTTAAAGACTTCCCACAAGATAAAACATCCCTGTGGGAATTATCAAAATAGTTTATAGAATATCTAGAGATAATCTCCCAAGTCTGACTAAAACTAACACCCTATAATAAAACTGTATCACAAAAACATCTCTCAAACTGCCACATTGATCATTGTAATTCGTATGCACCTGAAAGGGGACAAAAATAGACAAGATTAGAGGATATTTTGTTGATAAAATTGACAGGAATCTAATTTTTAAGACTAGCTACAGAATCTTGTGATTCTGTAGCTGGTCTAAATTGAACACAGAATCGTTTTAAAACCAATTCGAATCTTAAAGAATTATATTCAAACTATTAAACCAATATTTAATTGCTAATTAGAAACAAACGAATCATTCAAAAACTTGTATGAAAAGTAAAACAAAAGAAATCGTGGTCAACCGATTTCATTAAATAAAAACTTGTGTGCACTCTGTTCAATTTATTATCACCAATTTGGGGTAAAAAGAATCACATTAGATAATTTGACAGTAATGAAATCATTTTCATGAACCCATTTAAATCGACACAAACTGTAACGGGTTGAACAAATTATTTATGTAGTTGTTTATGTCGCCTCATCCATTAACAATATCGTTGTCGAATCACAACAAAATCAACAGAATCGTTTTTCAAATTAATAGAATTGTATCAAACATATACCAATGATCATGCTAATCGTGGCACGCAACAATCAATTACAAATCAAATAAGACAGGAACGAATTGAAACATATTGGGGTTGACAAAATCTTTATGCAAAATCATATCAATCAACACAGCCACACGATTTTTAGAAAATAGATCTTTTGCGCAGGTTGAATTTAATCAAAACCCAAACGAAAATGTTGATTCAATACAAAACAGAGTTGTTCCTGGTAAATCGAAGTCAACAGGGTTGTTTTGAGTCTATTAGGAACAAACGAAACTAATCGAAATCGAACCAAATCGACTATCCTAAATCAGAAGAACAAAATTGATTCAAAAACAAACCAAAAAGAATAAAAAAACAATCAATTGTTTATACTAAACTGGGCACGACAAAATCGCATAACCAAATCATAGCTACATTTGAATTTAGTAAAATGAATCTACTATATAGGATCTACAACAAAATCGTTTTTGATGATCAAACTATAACATAATCATTTCGAATGTATCTAAACGAACAGAGCTAATTTGAAAGAAAAACCAATCGGTTATATTTATTCGAACCAACTCAAAAAACAAAATTCATATTGAAATTCATACCTGGACAATCCAAAAACAACTCGGTCACGATAATTTGGAATTGACAAAGGCTGTTTCCGCTTCGAMATTCCTGAAGACAATCGAACCGGTGGTTTTTTGTTTCTTTTCACTGGCTTGAAGCCTGTCGTTCTCCTTCGCTAGCACTGTCACCCGTTCCTCTAATGATTTGATCTTTGATTGCAACAAGGGAACGTCGGTGTAATAATTCTCTAGCCATGCATTACATTGGATGCATGATGACTGCTCGGGCTTTGATATCACATGCGAGGGTTTGTTTAAGTCACCATGGGTTTCATTGAGCAACTTGATTCCTGGGTAGTTAGGGTTGTTTTTGAGGCACGAGGGAAAATTAGATACATAGTCATAGGGTTTTGTAGAGCATAGGCCATGGGAATAGGGGTACTCTTTAGCTAGGAAACGATCGATATCGAAGTCCAAGTCCTCACTCAGCACTATGGGATTTTGGTCGATGTTCTGTTTAGGTTTGTTTCGGGCAAGTCTTGATATCAAATGAGCATTTTTCTTTCCCTTTCTATCAACAATAGTATCAATGTTGTCTTTCTTCTTCCCAGGTCTTTTGACGGCCTTAATATCATCCTTATCACATGGGTTAACCAAGGCATCAGGTAGGTCCAAGTCGGGGAAAAATGAAGGTTTGGCATGGGTAGAAGAGTATGAAGCGGCACGGCTGGTCCAGTCAAAGTCTCACTGACCACAGCCTTATCGATTTGAGTAGACTCTGGGTTAGCAAAGCCATTTATAGAAAGAAAGGCTTGCCAATTATCACGATGAAGGCTCAAATGGTGGACGATGATGAGTTTAATTAAGCCGTGGTGAAACAGGCTGCTATCAGCCTTCTCGCGCTTGAATCTCTTAGACATCTTGTAAAGACTACACAAGAAGTAATGTGGCATGTTCAAAGGATAGCCCATGAAATTCATCAATAACCAGAGGTGATACAGAAATACCAAGCCATACTGACCTTCACAGGTCACAAATTGTTTAACGATTACCAAATTATCGTGCTACCTGGGTTTGAGGGTAGAAATAGGCATACCTTTATCACAGGAAACAACCTTTCTTGATACAAATAGTAATGGCCATGACACCTCATCAACTTTGGAATTTTTAAACCACCTTTGGCCTGTAGTCGATAGTCCTATAGCCGAACTTATGAATTCTTCATTCAGCTCGAGCTGTATGTCACCGAATTCAGCTCTGCATCCGTCAAAGGTGAGGGCGAATTGTTGGGCAACCGAAAGGTTAAAATCCTCGAACCTCTATATAAACACGAACTAACCACTTTTTTCTAAATCCTGATGGGCATTATCGAATATTAACAGAGCTTGACTACCGTTTGGCTCTATGCGCACCACTAGCGCCATAGATGGGAGCACACAGTGAGCAGGGTGCACGAGTAAGGGTTTGAACAGAGTATATGCAGGGTTGATAACTCACAGGCTCGCCCGAAAACTAGCAGAGGTGACCCAGGATAGGGGGAAAGCATTAATGACAAAATGTGCGAAGGTGGTGGAGCTAACTCAGCCCATGCAAAACAGTCATTTCCCATAGTACAACCGATGGCACATATAATGATTCAAAAATTACTATTGCATATGTTAAAAACCATGCCATTCAATAATTAATGAAACCTATGGTAAGTCGACCTAAAAATTTGTATAAGCAGAGTGTTTGCAAAGTTTTTTAAATCAGAACAATAATTAGAAATCAACACCAAGGGTTCGATCATATCAAATATGCGTTGTGTGGTATGATTGCGCCAAGGGTCTAGTCCATAATTTTCATGAAACCAATGTGCCAACGAATTTGATCAAGATACATCAAACCACCAATAAATCAATGATTGAATCACAATCCTTAGGAAATCATCATGGTCTCATAAAAATTGAAATCATATTAACAACAAAAAATGTCAAATGAGTAAGGGATCTTGGAGTCTTGCCAACTTGCGATTATATTAAATTGGAAATGCAATGAACGCATAGACAAGAGTAACCATAAAAATCCAGTGATGATTTCAGTGTGACTTTGAAATTAAATTTTTCACGCTTGCAGTCGCGAAAACAAGAATAAAGGCAAGTGTGCAAATGCACGAAATAATGGTGTTGTTTTATTCCAAGATTGCGACGAAAATCAAGGTTTGCAAAACACTGGTGTAGACATCTTATAAGGACAGTATAAAAATGTGAATTGGCTACCAAAAATGGCGACACACTGGTAGAAGCAGTTATCTCTGCCAAAAGAACAAATTCAGATTAGGATAACAAGAATAATTCAACAGAAATAATCAACTAGAAAATCGTGTAAACATCATCATTAACCAAATATTCCAACAGTGTTTGAAGGATGAAAAATGATAACAGTCTTAAGACAAGCGAGCTATGATATTAAAGATAAAATCTCCAATACTGTTGACAGAGCCACTGCTAGCAGCAGGCGTCCATAGCCCTGATAGGGTTTCCATTTAACCCACTCTGATATCCGTATCCTTCCAAGAAGTTCCAGATCAGAATAAAGGACATTTTAAGGTCAAGAGGTTTCATATTTGCAAATATTCATATACCTTACATTGCTTCGCTGCCAGCAGGCCTGTTCAGTACCCCGACGAAGTTGTCTTGGCATCATGCATGCATTTACCCACTGCCAACAGACTTGTTCAGCATCCCGACGGGTTTACAAGCACTTCCCACAGCTCTTTTATTGATTTATTTTATTTTTTAAAGATATATAGTCGAGCGGGGTGACGCTGAAAATTATGATATTTTAACATGTTTTTTACAGACCTCAACATAATTTTTTAGAACTGTCCTTTATTAAGATCCAGAGATGGTTTATTTATAGAACCAACTTTCTAAGGCAGTGAGACATCTTTCCGAGTCATTCCCTTAAGGAATAGGGACATCGTAAAAAGATAATGGATGATCGCGACAGGCTTATCTCAGAGATCGAAATCAGTTAACTTCTTTCAAACAATATAATTTTCCAACACAAATGTAAATTTCAGAAGTCTACAATTGATGTTTACACAATTTTTCAAAAATGATTTTAGTGAAAGAATTATTATGTTTACCTTCTCCGCATAGTTCAAAAATTGCAGGTATGTGTTTCCAAAAGAAAAAATGATAAGCGAAAAGGAGAAATCAAAGCCAAAATAGGAAAGAAAAAGAAAACAAAAGAAAAATATGTACATAGTATAAAAAGAGTTGTCATCAAGAAAAATATATTTTCAGAGCTTGGCCATTCACCCAATAGGTGTCAGGGTTTCCCTCTAGATTCTGCAATTGGAAAGAGCTTGGACCCAATTTCTCAGCAATTAAAAACGGTCCAAGCCATAAGTTTTGAAATTTCATGTGCTCTCCCTTTCCCTCATGTGGTTTGTCCCATTTCAAGACAAGGTCACCTACTTCAAAGTTCCTATCAGAGGCAGAGTTAGAATCAAACTAGCTTTTGACCACTAGTTGATGCTGATCTAACTTACGTTTAGCTCGAGCTCTTACCTATTCTAGTTTCATTAAAACATTAATTCGGTTTTCCAAAGGGGGACAGTGTTCTTCTTGTATTTTCTGTGATAAATGTAGTGAAGGGAGAAGAATGTGTGGTGGTAGAATTACTTCTCTGCCATAAATGAGAAAAAAGGGGGAGTTACCTACAACATTTTTTGGTGTTACCCTATCAGCCCAAATCGCTTTTAACAATGCATTGTGCTAGTTTTTGTGATTTTTAGCCACTGTTCTCTTGATGATTTTAATCAAATTCTTATTTGTTGACTCTGCCAATCCATTGCCCTGGGGGTAATAGCTAGCAGAATACTTCAATTTAAATCCTTTTTCTAAGTTGAACTCGCTCATCTCAAGAGATGAAAAGTAGGAAGCATTATCGAATACTAAATAGTCAGGGATACCAAAATGAGTGATAATATTCGAAATTAGAAAGGCAATTACCTGACTGGTATTCACAGTTCTTAATGCGGCAACTTCAGACCATCTAGTGAAATAATCTATGGCTGTTATGATAAACTTATGTTGTTGTGAGGATGGCAGATTGATTGGACCTATAATATCCAGGCCCCACTACTGAAAAGGGGAGTCTACTGAAACGGGTTGCAAATGAAAGGTTGGTTTCTGTAACCGCCCTAATGCCTTTTGACAAATAGTACACTTATGACACAAGGCATGGGCATCTCTAAAAAGTGTGGGCTAGTAATAACCGGCTCTCAAAACCTTATGGGCAGTGGTGTCACCACCAAAATTCCCACCAGCTTCTCCTGCATGCAATTCTAGTAAGAATTTTTCTTATTCGTCTTTCTCAAGACAGTGCATCAGTACGCCATCAAAACTTTGACGAAACAGAATACCATTAACCAAATGAAAGGAGGAAAAATTTAATCTTAATTCTCTTCTTTTAGTGGGGTCCAGGTGACGGGGGGCTGACCCATGTTCAAGACAGAATTTTATATCGTCATACCAGAGATTGACAGAGTTTTGTGCGCAATAGATTACATTTTGATTGCGTTGTCCTAGGTTTGACATATCATTTTCTTCTTGCTGTCCTTCAGTTGAATCAGGAACTAAATTGCATAACCCTTGGCCTCTCACTATTTGAGCTGGGATAATTTCTATGTCGTACTCCTATAAAGAAGTAACCCAGTTAGCCCTCTTTTCTCCCAGTTCTTTCTGCACTAACAAGTTCCTGATAGCGGGATAAGGGACAATAAATTTCTTCTTGGATTTCAAAAGATAAGACCGGAAGTGCTTGACTTCTTTGAAAACGGCGTAGGCTTGCTGATCTACCATTGGGTAATTAAGATCCATGCCTTTGAAAGAAGAGCTCATAAAGGAAATGGGTACTTCATTGTTTTCGGCATTCTTTTGAGTTAGGACGACGGCGTAGGAACGGTCAGAAGAAAAAGTGTAGAGTGTGAAGTCTTGGGAAAAGTCGAGGCTCATGAGAGAAGGAGTGTCTATTATGGATTTCTTTATTGCATTAAAAGCTTGATTTTATAGGGGTCCCCAATGATATTGTGCATCTTTCTTAATTAGATTCTGCAAAGGCCTGACCATTTCAGAGAAGCTAGGGACGAATCTCCTCACAAAGTTAATATAGCCTAAGAAAGACTGCATAGACTTTTGGATGTAGGAGGGGGGAGTTTTGAGATGACTTGAGTCCTTTCGGGGTTGATAATCATCCCTTTGCTTGACACAATAAATCCTAAGAGTTTACCCTGTTCTACTGCAAAAATGGATTTTTTAGGATTCAAGGAAATGTCGTATTTATGACATCGCTGTAGAACGACTCGTAAATGAGCTAGATGATAGGTTTTGTTTTTAGAAAATACAGTAACATCATCTAAGTAAACTACGACAGACTGATTTATTTAGCCCCGGAAAGCAATTTCCATTGCTTTCTGGAAAGTGGCACCGGCATTAATCAATCCAAAGGGCATTTTTCGATAAGCGTAGGTGCCCCATGGAGTGCGGAAGGTAGTTTTAAGTTGGTCTGGAGGAGACATTAGGAATTGGTTGTAACCCGAGAAACCATCCAATAAGGATAGCATCTTCGAACTAGATACCTGTTGAAGGATCTGTTCCATGGGTGGGACAGGGTAGTTGTCTTTATCATACACTCTATTAAGGTTTCGAAAATCGACGCATAGTCAGATTTCCCCACTTTTCTTCCGGACAGGGACAAGGTTAGAAACCCATTGAGTGTGCCTAACAGTGAAAATTATCTTAGCATTTAGGATCTTATTTAACTCTTTTTCATGGTCGGTTCGAGCTTAGGGTGCATTTTTCTTAATTTCTGTTGAAAGGGTAAGGTTTGGGGTTTCATAGGAATGACGTGTTGTATGATGTTAAGGTCGAAAGTTTTAAGGTCATCATACGTCCATGAAAAGACATCTTTAAATTCTTTGAAAAATTTAATAAATGCAACTTTTTCTTGTTCAGAACATCTTACCCCTAGATTAATGCACTGTGGATTGTCATTAGTTCCTAAGTTTACTTTTTCATAAGATAACGAGGAACTATTGGTTTTACAGTTGATCGAATTTTTGAATTTATCTTGAAGATCGTAAAATTTCTCTAATCTAACTACAGACTTAGGGATAAAATTTACCATGTCCGATGAAGATTCAAGAGTTCTCAGATCTGGTATTACTGTGAAATCGCGTAAATTGTCGTCGTGAGTGCATTTGTCTATGACCACACCTTGAAAAGTTTCTTCCATATGTAGAAAGCTAATAATCTACTGATCGTCGTTGAAGACTCTCCAATTCATGATGTTGTTGGGAACGGATGGCCTGAACAATAGTTNTGAAGATTCAAGAGTTCTCAGATCTGGTATAACTGTGAAATCGCGTAAATTGTCGTCGTGAGTGCATTTGTCTATGACCACACCTTGAAAAGTTTCTTCCATATGTAGAAAGCTAATAATCTGCTGATCGTCGTTGAAGACTCTCCAATTCATGATGTTGTTGGGAACGGATGGCCTGAACAATAGTTCGACGGAGAATGCATCTAGGGACAAGCCTTCTGTAGGAAAGAGTTTAGAAGGTACATTAGCTAATAGATCTGCTTCAGAATTATTCAATCTAGGAATAGAATTTACATTGAAAGAAGAAAATTTATTCATTAAATTCTATACCTCGGATTGGTAGCTTTTAAGATGCGGAGACAGACAATGAATAGAGTCTCTTACCTGTCTAACCATGATTTCGGAATTGCCAAAGACAGTTAAGTTTTGAATGTTCATCTCTAAAGCTTTTCTGAGACTCTGCAGTAAAGCCTCATATTATGCTGTGTTATTAGTACATTCAAATTCTAACCTACATGCAATCAGGGTTTTGTTACCTACCGGATCGATAATAACACAGCCTACACCAGCTCCTTCTTATGACTTTGACCCATCAAAATAAAGAGACCAAATTTGATTTTTATCGGGTACGTGAGACCGTTGTGTAGAAGCTGTTGGCTGCACATATGCCACAATCTTGGACTGTTGTTCTAGGTTGGTGATAGCTGAAGCCTCGGCCATGAAATTGCCAAAGAAGGTATCCATCCCTTGTATCTCGGGTGAATCAGCAGAAGGTGTAAATGGTTCGTTGGGATCATTCAAATCTGTGACTGTGAACTTAAGGTAGCGTTCACGATTTACCCTAATATTGTTGGGCTTGTTGTTCTCTGGAAGCCACAGGTGAGACCAATCTATCATGAAATAGCCATGTAGTTTCTCTGACCAGTGCCTGCTTAAAAACAGACCATACACTTCTAAAATATCCACTACAATAATATCAATAACTTGATGAACCTTGGGGTTAGACGATAATCTTATAAGCACATTTCTTAATTCGCCTATGACTTTAACATTGGTTCGATCAAGTTGGATGATTTTTAAAGTGGATGGTTCGACTTCAGTGTTAATATTATGACACATAGGCCATGGAATCACATTGTATGACGCTCCTGAGTCTACCATACAATTGTGCATGCTTCTATTAAAGATTTTGAAAGTTAACAAAAACGGAGGTACATTTTTGCGAGTACTAAGGGTAGTAGTTTGTGGCTTTTTACTCGCAGTTTCTAAAGCTAACTTATCTACATTATTTACATTATTTACATGAAGGATTCCTTTGTCTTGAGGATCAGGATTACTCTTAGTAGAAGTCTTCTGAGGAACTTTGTTCTGAACAACCTTGGTACCACTTGAATTACCATTTTTGCCATTCTCTGCGATATTCTGTAACATTTTTTGTAGCAAAAATGGAAATTTTAACAACTCATAAACGGAAATGTCATCCCTTAAATTTTTGAGTTCTTCAACTAAATCATAATCTAAGTTGGGGTTCACATGACTCTATTTAGTCTCAACTGGTTTAGATTGCTTTGGAGGCAAAGTCGTTGTGTTTTCGGAAGAAGATTTGTTTGTTGTCTTACTCCTAGTATTGTAGGGATGGACTGTCTCGAAGTTAGCTTGGAAGATACTATTCGAGAAGTGTCCAAAAATGTTTGGAGAAGATTCTTCTTCTTGAACTGTTTCTTGTTAAACCACCTCCTCAGGAATCTCAAGAGGTATCAAGTTATCCTGAGCTTCTAGAATTGTTTGAATGGTGTATTGGAGACTTTCTAGATTAAGGCCTTCAGTATTCGGATTAGATCGGTTGGTTGGGAAAGGCTTCCTGAATGGGGGCTTGTAAGGCCCTTTGCTCGAAGAAGCTTCTTCGGCCTTCCTTTTCAAATCGATAACTTGATTTGACAGTTTTTGAACGACTTTAGTTAAGTTTTCTAAATCAGAGCTTTCAGGTTGTGCTTTACTTTGAGTCGGTCTAGGGAGGATTTCGATCTTCTTTTTGGAAGAAGAACTAGTGTCTGTTTCGTTGCTAATAGTGTCTTTTAGACTAAGTATGTCTTTTTCAATCTGGCTAGCCTCTTCGAAGGCTTCTAACAATGTGGCTTTCTTAGATCGTTTAACTCAAATAGCTATACTTTGATGTAGTGCTTTAGTGTAGTATGCTATTATAAGATTCTCAGCAGGCATGGAAGCCGTAGGGATTCAGTTTTTAAGTGTTAAGAATCTTTGATTAAAGTTTTTAACTTTCTCTTTTGGGTTCATTCTTAAGTTAGAAAGGTCCATGACTAGGACTTCCGGGGGCTTACCATCTCCGAACTTTTCCAAAAAGTAGGATTCAAACTTTTCCCAAGACACGATGGTATGGGGTTGTTGGGAAAAGTACCATGTAGATGCATTGCCCTCGAAAGTATAGGGGAACAACCTATAGACTACGTCTTCATGCTCGACATTGTAGAGTCTAATGGCTAACATAAACTTTTTAATGTGATCTTCAACAATCTATTTGGAGTCAGGGTCAAACTTGGGAAGCCACTTCTCCAGATGTTTGGGTAAGGGGTGTTGTGCTCCAGGTACAGCTACTGCATCCTGATCAAGCCAAGGTCTAGCAGGATTTTTGTGGTTGGCCATTGGTGTAGTCAGTGTGGAAGGCTGAGAGGGGGAACTACCTTCGTCAGAGGATTCCTCTCCCGAAGAAGAAGGGGATGATGGAGGTGGCGAGGGTGGTATTCCATATCCTCCTACAGCAGGAGTGAGGATTGGATCTGTAGGGTTCATAGTGAGTTTAGTGCTTCCGAGGTGTTCTCTGATATCATAGAAATCTAAAGGTTGGTCCAAAGGTCAATTTGGTTGCCTGAAACGGGCTAAGGCACTATGTGTTCTTATAAGAGATTGGCAGACAATCTCTTGTATGTCACCACCTGTAGGATTTGGGGTTGCTGGCTCAACTATGATCCGTGGATCGTCGTTTGATGTGGTTACTATTTGAGGGGGGATGTTGTCGTTCGAATGAATTCTTATCACTATAGGTGAGTGGTTAGGTGGTGGAGGAGTCTTACGATCGCCTCGTGCCATTAATAAATTTTAGGCCCTCCTTCTAGTGCCATTTGTTGATGGGCAAAAATGAACGCTCGCCAACTGGAAGAGTGGATCCGGTCCGGGGTTGTCTAAATAACCCAAGCCGTTTAGGGTAACCCACCCTGACGGGTTTAGCGACTCCATTGGCTGATATAAGTCCTAATAAAATGAATAAAAAATACACTAAAGAACTAATCTAAATGAAAACAATAATTAAAACAAACTAATAAACAAATCTAAACTACATATATACAATCTATTAACTAAATCATATAACTATAATTGTACAAAATTAAATGTTTAATTATTGAAAGAATCAGCTTCAATTACAAATATACAATATTTACAAATTACATATTTAAATTAAAACCTGCAAAAGTCATTTGTCATCTGTCCTAAGACAACGAAACCATTGTTTTTTGATTTTTATAATTTTATGAAAAACAAATAGAATAAAAAACTATCTAAGCTAAGCAACTAAAATAATAACTCTAACTATGAATCTATGTTAAGGTCCTAACCCGCACATAGGTAGATCAATGTATTCGGATGTAATAAAGGTAAATATTAATAAGGCATTTCAATAAAATAGAATAAGGCGGATGTAGGAAGACCTAATAGAAGCTTCTTCTTCTAGAAGGATCTTCCTCTAGATGCTTCTCTTAATAGACATATTTAGTATAAATAAAGGGTGAGGGTATGAGAACCCTAGCTTGGAGATTATTGTAATAGAGCGCTGCTCCACTGGAGGTTGCCCCCTCGAAGAGGCCTGTGAACATTGCTTTCTGAATCCAAGTGCTTTTCTATTTCTATTTCGAGTATCATTTATGTGTATTGTGAAGATTATGCTGGATATTTTACTATTATTCTGCCATTTCTAGCATTTTATTTCTGTTCTGTATATTTTATATATCTGGTATCTTGCAAGTGGTATCAGAGCACTTTCCTTGGCAGAAATTGTGGGTATTTTTTTTTCCAGGGTAGATACGTATTCCGACGTCTTTAAGCCACAGAGATCTGTTGTTATATGCATAAACCCGCGGTTGAGGGATTCATACACGCAGGAAATACAAGTGGTTCTTAAGCGCACATATGTTGGCCACCCTTGTAACCCCTGTTGGTACCCCTTCGAGTGGTAGCGCATCAGACATGACCTGTGTACGGATCGACCTAGATTTCCTGAAGCCCTCTTTAGATAAACCTATCAGTCGTCAGACTGCTATAGTGTCACCGAGAACAACACTCGGGAAGATACTCTCTAGTACCTGGGTAGTCGGGTAGTATGGCTAAGGGTACGGTCTATCCTCCTTAGTTAGTGCCCTGAGATATTGGGTCGAGTACTACTATTGGATCCCATACGTATATCAGAGAGCTATAGCACAGGGAAAACCCTTATCTATAGAACCCTTGAATACCTAACCCTTGGAGAACATAAACAACAACATAAACAAATTAAACCGGCGAGATCTATTGACACACATATGTGTTCGTGTTGCTAGGTAAATACTCTCTAGTTCATAATTTGGGGATTTCAGCACTGCAACATTCTTCAGAACAAAGTATAACCCCATTCCATTAGACTCATCTCTTCTCTCTTATCACATTCATCCATATCATTTTTCTGCAAAAATTTTTGACCCCGCCCGCTCCCTTTCTAGTTCACCCATCATCATGGCCCATACCCATAGCCAAGAACTAGAGTCTCTCTTCAACACCTTGCAAGATGGTTTACTTGAGACCCAACAAGAAGTGCAACAACTCAGTGCTACTATTGCCTCCCGTGATGCCTCCATAAATGCCTCCATAAATGTAGCGGTGCAGTCCACAATGGCAAAAGTCAAACACAAAATGACCACCCAGCTTGAATCTGTCTTTTCATCACTCTGCACCAAACTCAAAATCCCTACAGATGACTCTTTTCCTGAGGCACATAAAAAGACTGAAGGTGAAACTTATTCCCATTCCTTTCAACCCTATCACTTTCAAAGGGACATACGCCTTCCGCGGGTGGATATAACCAAATTTGATGGCTCAGACCCCACTAGTTGGGTCACACGAATGGAACATTATTTCTCTCTCTACAACATTACAAATGACTTGGCCAAACTCCGGTATGGTGTTCTCCATCTAGATCAAGAACGATGGCAATGGTGGCAATGGAGAAAAACTTCCTGTCAAGGATATATTGCTTGGACCCAATTTGTTGTTGAGCTTTATGAACGATTTGACACTGACACCAACCATTTGGGCTGTTTGAAAAAATTGAAACAATCAGGCACAGTCGAAGACTTCATAGCTGCATTTCAGTGTCTAGATTTTCGAACAGAGGGTATGACTGATGCTTTCTTTTGAGAGTGTTTTATTAGCAGCCTCAGGGAGGAGATTAGGGCCCATGTCCTCATGGCTCGACCTATGACTTGGGTGGAGGCTACCAAAAAAGCTAAAGAAGAACAACAAATTGTTTCCTCTCAAAACTTTAAGCCTTCCTTTATCCCGCGCCCTAAACCATTAAACCCCACTACTCCCTCCGCCCCATTAAAAATCCAAAAATTGACCAGGGCTGAAATGGATGAACGCCAAATCAAAGGCCTCTTTTATAATTGTGATGACAAATATTTCCTAGGATAAAAATGTAAGGAAAAAAAGATCTTTATGGCCATCTCTGAGGATATTCAAGAAGAAGATGTTGACACTTCCCCTGTGCCCAAGTCACCAGAAATCTCTGACATAATCGCTCCCTTCGACCCTCCTGAAGTGGAACCGATTATTTCCCTCAATTCTCTCATGGGCTTCTCTGCCCCCCAAACCCTCAAGTTAATCGGTTACATCAAGCAATGAAAGGTCATCATTCTTGTTGATAGTGGCAACACCCACAATTTTATTCATCAGCGCATTGCCTAAGAAACCCATTGCTACATCCATGTTGTCAACAATTTCCAAATCATGATTGCCAATGGTGGTTCTATGAAATGTGGTGGGCGCTATGAAAATGTGCGTCTCCAAATAGGTGACTACCACCTCAAATCCCATATGTTTTCTATTGACATGGGCGGTTGCGACATTGTGTTGGGCGCAGACTGGCTAAAGACTTTGGGTCCCATTCTCATGGATTTTTAGAACTTAACCATGCAATTCGATCAAGGAGGCCACCAATATAAATTTCAAGGCATCACTGTTAGTTCACCTGAGATCATCAGTTCTCATCGCATGGAAAAAATGCTCAAAAAAGGTCATTCGGGTGTCATTGCCCAACTCCATGCCATAGAAGCCACAGAGACACCACCAGTGCCCCAAGACCTCCAAGCTCTCCTTTCTAAACATCAAACAGTATTTTCCACTCCCCTAGGACTCCCCCCTTCCCGTGGTTTCCATGATCATTCCATTCCCCTAGTCCTAGGAAGCCTTCCCCCCAATATATGTCCATATCACCACCCCTTTGCACAAAATAATGAAATTGAAAAAATGGTCCAGGAACTCCTTACTGTCGGAGTCATCCGTCCTATTATGAGCCCTTAATCCTCTCCGATCGTCATGGTACTGAAGAAATAAGGTTCTTGGAGAATGTGTCCTGACTTCTGTTCTCTCTACAAACTAACCATCAAAGACAAATTTCCCATTCCTATCATTGATGACCTTCTGGATGAGTTGAGTGGCGCCCAATTCTTTACCAAACTTGATCTTCACTCGGGCTATCACCAGATACGCATGAAAGAGGCCGACATTCCCAAGACAACCTTTCGCACTCATGAGGGCCACTATGAGTTTTTGGTCATGCCCTTTGGCTTGTGTAACGCCCCCTCCACCTTCCAGAGCCTCATGAACCATGTCTTCCGCCCTTTTCTCCGTCATTTTGTCTTAGTTTTCTTTGATGATATCCTCATATATAGAAAAACCTAGACAGGCCATCTTAATCATGTGGATCAAGTTCTCCGCCTACTCTCTCAGCACCATCTTTTCCTGAAACAGTACAAATGTTCTTTTGGTGCCTCCGAAGTAGAATACTTGGCTCATCTGGTGGGAAAGGATGGCATCAGGGTGGACCCGAGAAATATTGAAGCTATGTAAGACTGGCCGCACCTAAAGACTCTCAAAATCTTGCGTGGATTTTTGGGCCTCACAGGGTATTATCACAAGTTCGTTAAGAACTATGGAAAGATTGCAGCACCTCTCACAGCTCTCCTCAAAAAGAACTCTTTCACTTGGACTCCAGCAGCTGCTCAAGCTTTTCAAACCTTGAATATGGCCATGTGCACCACTCTGGTTCTGGCCCTTCCTGACTTCACAAAGACTTTTGTGTTGGAATGTGACGCCTCAGGGAAAGAAATTGGTGCTGTCCTTATNTCACAAGTTCGTTAAGAACTATGGAAAGATTGCAGCACCTCTCACAGCTCTCCTCAAAAAGAACTCTTTCACTTGGACTCCAGCAGCTGCTCAAGCTTTTCAAACCTTGAATATGGCCATGTGCACCACTCTCGTTCTGGCCCTTCCTGACTTCACAAAGACTTTTGTGTTGGAATGTGACGCCTCAGGGAAAGAAATTGGTGCTGTCCTTATGCAATAGGGTCGACCTTTGGCCTTCACTAGCAAGCAACTATCTGAAAAGAATCTGGGCAAACCCATTTATGAAAAAGAAATGTTGGATATTCTGCATGAAGTTGAGTTGTGGCATCCATATCTCTTGGGGCAATGCTTCCAAATTAAGACAGACCATCAAAGCCTCAAATAATTTATGGAACAACGCATTTCCTCCTAGGAACAACAAAAATGGGTGACTAAGCTCTTTGGATATGATTATGAGATCATTTACAAGAAGGGAAAATACAATGTTGTGGCGGATGCACTGTCTTGAAAATATGAAGACGAAGGATCTCTTTTTTCTCTTTCCTTCATTGTATCTGATTGGCTCCAAGCTGTGTGCCAGGAATGGCTTCAAGATCCCAAAAGTTCGCATATGATCCAGCAACTGCAGAACAAGGCTCCAGCTCCCCTAGGATACTCCTGGCTCCAGGATGAGCTTCAATACAAAGGTCTCTTGTATTTAAGTAAACAATCCAAGCTCAAATCCACGGTCATTTATGAGCTTCATGCTACACCCACAGTGGGGCACTCAGGGTTCACCAAAACATATGACTGAGTCAAACGCTCTTTTTTGGGGATGGTATGAAACAGGACATCCGTAAGTTTGTCACTGAATGTGAGGTGTGTCAATGCAACAAGGGAGAAACAGTCAAATCTCTAGGCACCCTCCAACTGCTTTCGATTCTCCCTGCTATTTGGAAGGATATCTCTATGGACTTTATTACAGGCTTACCCAAATCGGGGAATAAATTAGTCATAATGGTGGTGGTGGATCGCCTCTCCAAGTATGCTCATTTTTGTGCTCTTTCCCACCCATTTACTNGGTCATTTATGAGCTTCATGCTACACCCACAGTGGGGCACTCAGGGTTCACCAAAACATATGACTGAGTCAAACTCTCTTTTTTGGGGATGGTATGAAACAGGACATCCGTAAGTTTGTCACTGAATGTGAGGTGTGTCAATGCAACAAGGGAGAAACAGTCAAATCTCTAGGCACCCTCCAACTACTTTCGATTCTCCCTGCTATTTGGAAGGATATCTCTATGGACTTTATTACAGGCTTACCCAAATCGGGGAATAAATTAGTCATAATGGTGGTGGTGGATCGCCTCTCCAAGTATGCTCATTTTTGTGCTCTTTCCCACCCATTTACTTCATCCACGGTGGCTCAAATTTCCATGGACCAGGTCTTCAAGCTGCATGGCATGCCGCACTCTATTGTTTCTGATCGAGACCCAACTTTCACAAGCAATTTTTGGCAAGAATTGTTTAAGCTACAAGGCACACAATTGCATCTCAGCTCAGCTTATCATCCCCAAATGGATGGTCAAACGAAAGTTGTCAACAAGTGTTTGGAAACATATCTGAGGTGCTTTGCCTCTGAAAAACAACACCAGTGGGCTCAATTTTTACCCCTCGCCGAATGGTGGTACAACACCACATACCATACAGCCACTCGCATGACTCCCTTTGAAGCAGTATATGGACATAAGCCACCTTCAGTTCTCTCATACTTACCAGGTACCTCGAAGGTCTAGGCGGTTGACCAAACACTTATAGTTTGAGAGGACATCCTTTGTACCCTTAAAGAGAACTTGGTCATGGCACAGAATAGAATGAAGCAGCAAGCAGATCAAGGTCGCTTCGAACGTCAATTTGCAGAAGGGGATCAGGTGTTTCTGAGACTGCAACCATATAAGCAAACTTCCCTCAAGGCCGAGCATTTTCAAAAGCTAGCACCCAAATTCTATGGCCCTTACATAGTTCTCAAGCATGTGGGACAAGTCGCATATCAGTTAGCTCTGCCCAGTCAGTCGAAGCTACATCCTATTTTTCATGTTTCATGCTTGAAGAAGGTGATTGGAACCAAGTGCCAAATTCAAACCAACCTTCCAGAGTTAGCTGAAGAAAGCTCCATTTGGCTACAACCAGAAGCAGTTTTGGACCAGCGTGAGCATTGCGTGTGTCAGAGAACCATCAACGAAGTGCTAGTATAGTGGAAAGACATGACTCCAGCAGATGCCACTTGGGAACCAGCTACTATTCTGTAGCAGTTTCCACATCTCAAGCCTTGAGGACAAGGTTGTTTTGAAGGGGGCGGACATGTTAAGGTCCGAACCCACACATAGGTAGATCAATGTATTCGGATGTAATAAAGGTCAATATTAATAAGGCCTTTCAATAAAATAGAATAAGGCGGATGTAAGAAGACCTAATAGAAGCTTCTGCTTCTAGAAGGATCTTCCTCTAGATGCTTCTCTTAATAGACATAGTTAGTAAAAATAAGAGGTGAGGGTATGAGAACCCTAGCTTGGAGATTATTGTAACAGAGCGCTGCTCGACTGGAGGTTGCCCCCTCGAAGAGGCCTATGAACATTTCTTTCTGAATCAAAGTGCTTTTCTATTGCTATTTCGAGTATCATTTCTATGTATTGTGAAGATTATGCTGGATATTTTACTATTATTCTACCATTTCTAGCATTTTATTTATGTTCTGTATATTTTATATATCTGGTATCGTGCAATTTAAACTAATATATTTATCTAAAATACTTATATTATACTAACTAATTAACTATCAAATAATAAATGACAAACTGATCTGAAGTAATGCTTCAGGTTTGTCCTGTATGTAGTAGTTGGTTTAGCTGTTCGGAGGGAGGAAACCCACACCAGATTATCCACAAGCTTCTTGAAAACAAGAAGTATCTGTGCTCTTCAAATATAAACCACAGGACAAACAAGACATAAAAAAAAAATATAACAACAATTTTATGATTTACAAACCATCACAATTAGATAAATCTGTGTGCAACAATTTGTACAAAACAATTCAATTAATGAAAAAGATAAACCTGTATTCATTAAAATGAAATAAAGTGATTGCTGTATTTTTTAGATAAGAGAGATCAGATATGGATAACATATAAATCAAATCACATCAACATGCAATGAATCATCATATCTAAAGTAGCCGATAATTAATTGCAAACTGATATGCAAAAAACTTGAAACAAAAGTTTGATATATTGAAAGAGAAAGCTGTTACAAGACATCAAATTTCATTTCAATCTGAATCATAAATCCATAGTCTGGTTCCCTCCACGGTGATGATGATTGTTTTACAAAAAAAAACAAGTATTTAAAGACTTCCCACAGGGTAAAACATCCCTGTGGGAATTATCATAATAGTTTACAGAAAATCTGGAGATAATCTCCCAAGTCTGACTAAAACTAACACCCTATAATAAAAATGTATCACAAAAACATCTCTCAAACTGCCACATTGATCATTGTAATTCGTATGCACCTGAAAGGGGACAAAAATAGACAAGATTAGAGGATATTTTGTTGATAAAATTGACAGGAATCTCATTTTTAAGACTAGCTACAGAATCTTGCGATTCTGTAGCTGGTCTAAATTAAACACATAATCATTTTAAAACCAATTCGAATCTTAAAGAATTATATTCAAACTATTAAACCAATATTTGATTGCTAATTAGAAACCAAATGAATCATTCAAAAACTTGTATGCAAAGTAAAACAAAAGAAATCATGGTCAACCGATTTCGTTAAATCAAAACTTGTATGCACTCTGTTCAATTTATTATCACCAATTTGGGGTAAATAGAATTGCATTAGATAATTTGACAGTAATGAAATCATTTTCATGAACCCATTTCAATCAACACAAACTGTAACCAGTTGAACAAATTATTTATGCAGTCGTTTATGTCACCTCATCCATTAACAAAATCATTGTCGAATCACAACGAAATCAACAGGATCGTTTTTCAAATTAATAGAATTGTATCAAACATATTCCAATGATCATGCTAATCATGGCATGAAGCAATTGAGTACAAATCAAATCAGATAGGAACGAATCGAAACATTTTGGGGTCGACAAAATCTTTATGCAACATCATATCAATCAACATAGCCACACGATTTTTAGCAAATAGATCTTTTTCACAGGTCCAATGTAATCAAAACCCAAATGAAAATGTTGATTCAATACAAAAAAGAGTCATTCCTGGTAAATCGAAGTCAACAGGGTTGTTTTGAGTCTATTAGGAACAAACGAAACTAATTGAAATCGAACCAAATCCACTATCCTAAATCAGATGAACATAATTGATTAAAAAACAAACCAAAAAGAATAAAAAACCAATCAATTTCTTATACTAAACTGGGCACGAAAAAATCACATAACCAAATCATAGCTACATTTGAATTTAATAAAATGAATCTATTGTACAGGATCTACAACAAAATCGTTTTTGATGATCAAACTATAACAAAATCATTTCGAATGTATTAAAACGAACAGAGCTAATTTGAAAGCAAAACCAATCGGTTATATTTATTCGAACCAACTCAAAAAAAAAAATCATATTGAAATTCATACCTGGACAATCTGAAAACAACTCCGTCATGATAATTTGGAATTGACAAAGGTTTTCGTTGCTTCGACATTCCTGAAGACAATCGAACCAGTGGTTTTTTGTTTCTTTTCACTGGCTTGAAGCTCGTCGTTCTCCTTCACCAGCACTGTCACCTGTTCCTCTAACGATTTGATCTTTGATTTCAACAAGGGAACGTTGGTGTAATAACGCTCTAGCCATGCATTACATTGGATGCATGATGGCTGCTCGGGATTTGATATCACAGGCGAGGGTTTGTTTAATTTACGAGGGGTTTCATTGTGCAGCTTGATTCCTGGGTAGTTAGGATTGTTTTTGAGGCACAGGGGAAAATTAGATACATAGTCATAGGGTTTTGTAGAGCATAGGCCACGGGAATAGGGGTACTCTTCAGCTAGGAAATTCTTGATATCGGATTCCAAGTCCTCGCTTAGCACTATGGGATTTTGGTTGATGTTCTGTTTAGGTTTGTTCCGGGCAAGTCTTGATATCAAACGAGCATTTTTCTTCCCCTTTCTGTCGACAATAGTATCACTGTTGTATTTCTTCTTTCTAGGTCTTTTGACGCCATTAATATCATCCTTATCACATGGGTTAAACAAGGCATCAGGTAGGTTCAAGTCGGGGAAAACTGAGGGTTTGGTAGGGGGTAGAAGAATATGAAGCGGCACGACTGGTCCAGTCAAAGTCTCACTGACCACATCCTTATCGATTTGAGCAGACTCTGGGTTAGCAAAGCCATTTCTAGACAGAAAGGCTTGCCAATTATTGCGATGAAGGCTCAAATGGTGGACGATGATGAGTTTAAATAAGCCGTGGTGAAACAGGTTGCTATCAACCTTCTCGCGCTTGAATCTCTTACACATCTTGTAAAGACTATGCAATAAGTAATGTGGCATTTTCAAAGGATAGCCCATGAAATTCATCAATAACCGGAGGTGATACAGAAACACTAAGCCATACCGACCTTCATAGGTCACAAATTGTTTAATGATTACCAAAAGATCATGCCACCTGGGTTTGAGGGTAGAAATAGGCATACCTTTATCATAGGAAACAACCTTTCTTGATATGAATAGTAATGGCCATGACACCTCATCAACTTGGAATTTTTAAACCACCTTTGGCCTGTAGCCAAACTTATGAATTCTTCATTCAACTCAAGTTGTATGTCACTGACTTTAGCTCTGTATCCGTCAAAGGTGAGGGAAAATTTTTAGGCAACCGAAAGGTTAAAACCCTCGAACCTCTGTATAAACACCAAACAACCACTGTTTTCTAAATCCTTACGGGCATTATCGAATAGTAATAGAGCTTGACTACCGTTTGGCTCTATGCGCACCATTGGTGCCATAGATGGGAGCACACAGTGAGCAGGGTGCACGAGCAAGGGTTTGAACAGAGTATATGGAGGGTTGATAACTCACAGGCTCACCTAAAAACTAGCAGAGGTGACCTGGGATAGGGGGAAAGCATTAATGACAGAATGTGCGAAGGTGGTGGAGCTAACTCAGCCCATGCAAAACAGTCATTTCCCACAGTACAATCGACGATGCATATAATGATTCAAAAATTACTATTGCATATGTTAAAAACCATGCCATTCAATAATTAATGAAACCTATGGTAAGTCGACCCAAAAATTCATATAAACAAAGCGTTTGCAAAGTTTTTGAAATCAAAACAATAATTAGAAATCAACACCAAGGGTTCGATCATATCAAATATGCGTTGTGTGGTATGATTGCGCCAAGGGTTTAGTCCATAATTTTCATGAAACCAATGTACCAACGAATTTGATCAAGATACATCAAACCACCAATAAATCAATGATTGAATCACAATCCTTAGGAAATCATCATAGTCTCATAAAAATTGAAATCATATTAACAACAAAAAATGTCAAATGAGTAAGGGATCTTGGAGTCTTTCCAACTTGCGATTATAATTAAATTGGAAATGCAATGAACGCATAGACAAGAGTAACCATAACAATCCAGTGATGATTTCAGTGTGACTTCGAAATTAAATTTTTCACGCTTGCAGTCGTGAAAACAAGAATAAAGGTAGGTGTGCAAATGTACGAAATAATAGTGTTGTTTTATTCCAAGATTGCGACGAAAATCAATGTTTGCAAAACACTGGTGTAGGCAGCTTATAAGGATAGTATAAAAATGCGAATTGGCTGCCAACACCTCCTTGCAGGAGTATGATATAGAAATTACCCCAGCTCAGATAGTGAGAGGCCAAGGGTTATGCAAGTTAGTTGCTTATTCAACAACGAGACAACAAGAAGAAAACGATATGTCAAATCTAGGACAACACAATGAAAATGTAATCTGCTGTGCACAAAACTCTGTCAGTCCTTGGTATGATGATATAAAATTCTTTCTTAAACATGGTTCATCCCCACATCACCTGGATCCCACTAAAATAAGAGCGTTGAGATTAAAGTCTGTCTCCTTTCATTTGGTTAATGGTGTTCTATTTCGTCAAAATTTTGATGGCGTATTAATGCGCTATCTTGAGAAAGACGAAGCAGAAAAAGTCTTACTAGAGTTGCATGCAGGAGAAGCTGGTGGTCATTTTGGTGGTGAAACCACTGCCCATAAATTTTTGAGAGTGGGTTATTACTGGCCCACACTTTTTAGAGACGCCCATGCCTTGTGTCGTAAGTGTACTATTTGTCAAAAAGCATCAGGGCGGTTACAAAAACCGGCCTTTCCTTTGCAACCCGTTTCAATAGACTCTCCTTTTCAGCAGTGGGGCCTTGATATCATAGGTCCAATCAACCCATCATTCTCACAACAACATAAGTTTATCATAACAGTTACAGATTATTTCACCAGGTGGTCTAAAGCTGTCGCATTAAGAACTGTAAATACCAGTCAGGTAATTGCCTTTCTAAATTCGAATATTATCACTCATTTTGGTATCCATGACTGTTTAGTATTCAATAATGCTTCTTACTTTTCGTCTCTTGAGATGAGCGAGTTCGATTTAGAAAAAGGAATTAAATTGAAATATTCTGCTAGTTATTACCCTCAGGGCAATGGATTGGCAGAATCAACAAATAAGAATCTGATCAAAATTATCAAGAGAACGGTATCTGAGAATAAAAAAAACTAGCACAATGCACTGTTAAATGCAATTTGGGCTGATAGGGTAACACCAAAAACTATTGTAGGTAACTCTCCCTTCTTTCTCGTTTATGGCAGAGAAGCAATTATGCCACCACACATTCTTCTTCCTTCACTTCAGCTATAGCAGAAAATACAAGAAGAAGATTGCCCCCCTTTGGAAAACCGAATTAACGCTTTGATGAAGCTAGAAGAGGTAAGAGCCCAAGATAAATGTAAGTTAGATCAGCATCAACTAGTAGTTAAAAGTTGGTTCGATTCTAAATTTGCCTCTGATAGGAACTTCGAAGTAGGTGTTCTTGTCTTGAAATGAGACAAATCGCATGGGGGAAAGGGAGAGCACACGAAATTCCAGAACTTATGGCTTGGACCATTTTTAATTGCTGAGAAGTTGGGTCCCAGCTCTTTCTGATTGCAGAATCTAGAAGGGCAGCCTGACACCTATCCGGTGAATGGCCAAGCTCTGAAAAGATATTTCTCTTGATGACAACTCTATGTATACTATGTACATATTTTTCTTTTGTTTGCTTTTCTTTTGCTGTTTTGGCTTTGAGTTTTTCCATTACGCTTATCGGTTTTGTTTTTGGAAATACACACACCTGAATTTTGGAATTGTTCATACAAAGAAAACAAAATAATTCTTTCACTGAAATGACTGTTGAAAAATTGTGTAAACATCAATTGTATACTTCTGAAATTTACATCTATGTTTTCAAAGACTGTTGTTTGAAAGAAGTTAATTGATTTCGATCTATGAGTAAATCCTGTCACGATCATCTATTGTATTTTACACTGTCCCTATTCCTTAAGGGAATGACTCAGAAAGATGTATCTGTGCCTTAGAAAGTTGGTTCTGTAAATAAACCATCTTTGGATCTTAATGAAGGATAGTTCTAAAAATTCTGTTGAGGTCTATAAAAAATATGCTAAAATATCATAATTTTCAGCGTCACCCCACTCGACTATATATCTTTGAAAAACAAAATAAATCATTAAAAGAGCTGTGGGAAGTGCTTGTAAATCTGTCGGGATGCTGAACAGGTCTTCTGGCAGTGGGTAAATGCATGCATGACGCCAAGACAACTTCGTTGGGGTACTGAACAGGCCTGCTAGCAGCGAAGCAATGTCGGTTATATGAAAATTCGTAAATATGAAACCTCTTGACCTTTAAATGTCCTTTATTCTGATCTGGAACTTCTTGGCAGGATACAGATCAGAGTGGGTTAAATGGCAACCCTGTTGAGGCTATGGACGCTTGCTGGCAGCAGTGGCTCTGTCAATAGTATTGGAGATTTTATCTTTAATATCGTGGCTTGCTTATCTTAGGACTGTTATCAGTTTTCATCCTTTAAACACTGCTGGAATATTTGATCATTGATCATGTTTAAACAATTTTCTGGTTATTTTTGTGGAATTATGCTTGTTATCTTAATTTGAATTTGTTATTTTGGCAGAGATAACTGCTTCTACCAGTTTGTCACCATTGTTGGCAGCCAATTCGCATTTTTATCCTATCCTTATAAGCTGCCTACACCAGTGTTTTGCAACCCTTGATTTTCATCGCAATCTTTGGAATAAAACAAAACTATTATTTTGCGCACTTTGTTCTCGTTTTCATGACTGCAAGTGTGAAAACTTTGTTTTTGAAGTCACATTAAAATCGTCACTGGTTTATTTTGGTTACTCTTGTCTATGTGGTCATTGCATTTCCTATTTAATTATAGTCGCACAGTTGGCAAGATACCAAGATATTTACTCATTTGGCATTCTTTAATTGTTAATATGACTTCGGTTTTACAAGACTGTGATGATATCCTTATGATCGAGTTTTTGATACATTGGTGTTTTGATGTTCTATAGTCTTTCATCGATTTATTTGACACATTGGTTTCATGAAAACACATTGACGTTTTGGTTAGACCCTTGGTATAAATAATTTCATACATATTTGATATGATCGAACCCTTGGTGTTGATTTCGAATCATTGTTTTGGTTTTAAAACTATGCTAAAACTATTGCTCATGCAAATGTTTGGTCGACTTACCATAGATTTCATTGATTGTTTGAATGTCATGGTTTTTAACATATGCAATAGTGATTTGAATCGCTATATGTGTCGTCAGTTGTAATGTGGGAAACGAATTTTTTGCATGGGATGATCTAGCTCCACCACCCTCGCACATTCGGGCATTAATGCCTTCCCCCTATCCCAAGTCACCTCTGTTAGTTTTCGGGTAAGCCTGTGAGCATATCGACCCTACGTATACCACTGTTCGAACCCTTGCCCATTCACTCTACCCACCGTGTGCTCCTGTCTATGGCACCTATGGTGCGCATAGAGCCAAATGGTAGCCAAACTCTATTGCTATTCGATAATGCCCTTAAGGATTTAGAAAATGGTGGTTGGCTGGTGTTTATTCAAAGGTTCGAGGGTTTCAACTTTTCAGTTGCCCAACAATGCTCCCTCACCTTCAATGGGTGCAGGGCTAAAGTCTAAGACATACAACTCGAGCTCAATGAGAAATTCTTAAGCTCGACTACTGGACTGCCAACTACAGGTCAAGGATGGTTTAAAAATTCCAAAGTTGACGAGGTGTCGTGGCCTCTCCTTTTCACATCAAGGAAGATTGTTTCCTATGATAGAGGTATGCCTATCACTACCCTCAAACCTAGGTGGCACGATCTTTTGGTAATTTTTAAACAGTTTGTGACCTGTGAAGGTCGGTATGGCTTGGTATTTCTATATCACCTCCGGTTATTGATGAATTTCATAGGCTATCCTTTGAATATTCCACATTATCTCTTGCGTAGACTTTACAGTATGTCTAAAAGATTCAAGCATGAGAAGGCTGATAGTAGCCTTTTTCCATCACGGCTTGATTAAACTCATTGTCGTCCACCATTTAAACCTTAGTGGCAATAATTGGCAAGCCTTCCTATCAAGGAATGGCTTTGCCAATCTCGAGTCTGCTTAAATCGACAAGGTTGTGGTTACGAAAACTTTGGTTGGGCCAGCCGTGCCACTTCATATCCTTATACCCCCTGTCAAACCCTCAGATTTCCCTGACATAGATCTACCCGATTCCATAGCCAACCCATGTACTAAAGACAAGACTGAGGCCATTAAGAAGCTTGTGAGGAAGAAAGGTAAGAATGATACTATTGTCAACAGTAGGGGAAAGAAAAATGCTTGATTGATATCGAGATATGCTAGGAACAAACCCAAGCAAAACATTGACCAAAATCCAATAGTGCTGAGCAAGGACTCAAACTCTGATATTGAGCATTTCCTAGTTGAGGAATACCCCTATTCCCATGGCCTATGCTCTAAGAAACCCTATGACTATGTCTCTAACTTACCCCCGTGCCTCAAAAATGACCCAAACTACCCAGGAATCAAGTTGCACAAGGAAACCCCTGGTAACTTGAAAAAACCCTCGCCTGTGATACCGAAGCCCAATCAATCACCATGTATCCAATGTAATGCTTGGCTAGAGAATTATTACACTAAAATTCCCCTATTGCAATCAAAGATTAAATCGTTAGAGGAACGGGTGACAGTGATGTTGAAGGAGAACGACAGGCTTCAAGCCAACGAAAAGAAACAAAAAACCACTGGTTCAATTGTCTTCAGGAACGTTGAAGCAGCAATGACCTTTGTCAATTCAAAATTATCATGACCGATTTGCCCAGATATGTGTTTTGACATCAATTTTTCTTTGTGAGTTTGCTTGAATTAATTTAACTGATTGGAGTTGTTTTCAATTAGCTCTGTTCATTTTAATAGATCCAAAATGGTTTTGTTATACTCAGATCACTGAAAACGATTTTAGTGTGAATCATGTACAATAGATTTGTTTTGCTAAAATTAAATGTAGATATGATTTGGTTATGCGATTTTATTCTGCTCAGATTAGTATAAGCGATTGGGTTGTTTGTGATTCTGTTTGGTTTGCTTTGAAATAGTTCTGTATGTTTGAATTAATATAGTCGATTGGGTTTTCTTTTCGTTTAGTTCCATTCGAATATATATTTAAGGAATGATTCTATTTTGTTTCCATTTTAGAATTTGATTGCATTCGATCTGTATAGGAGATTTATTTATCAGACACAACTATGATTTGGATTCATACGATTTCGTTGTTTTTGGATTATGTCGGCCCCAAACTGGCTCGATTCATTTCTTTTGGATTGATTTTGAAACGATTCCGTATGCTTGAATTGGCATGATCCTTTACGTATGAAATGCATCAATATCAGTGAGTGGTTTGATACATATAATGTAATCTATTGATTCGCAAAACGACTCTGTTAGCTTTGATTTCAAAAAATGATTTTGTTAATGGCTGAGGCGACATAAACTATTGCATGAATGATTTGTTTAACTGGTTACATTTTGTGTCGATTGAAATTGGTTCATGAAAATGATTTCATTGCTTTCGAATTATCTAAGTGATTCTATTTACCCCGAATTGGTGATAACAAATGTTGAACAGAGTGCATGTATCTCTGTTACCTTTCGGTTGACCACGATTTCGTTTGTTTCAATTTGCATACAAGTTTTGGTTTGATATTGCATGAATGATTCACTCTGTTTGGAATTAGTAATTAAAGATTTGGTTGAATAAGTCGAATATAATTCTGTTAAGTTTTGGATTGATTTTAAAACGATTCTATGCTCAAATTAGACCAGCTACAGAATCACAAGATTCTGTAGCTAGTCTTAAAAATTAGATTTTTATCAATTTATCAATAAAACAATATCTAAACTTATGTATTCTTGTATACTTACAGGTACCTACGAATTTCATTGACAAATGGGACATGCTGTAGCAGTTTAGATATAGTTTTCAGTTGTTAGTCATAGGAAAAATAGGGACTTGGGAGATTGTTCCCAGATTTTTTGTAAACTGTTTTGACAATTCCCACAAGGATGTTTTACCCCGTGGGAGGTCTTTAAATACTTGTTATTTTTTGTAAGGAACCCATCATCATCACTATTGGGAGAACTAGATTATGGATTTATAATGATACAAACTAGGATGAAAGTTGATGTCTTGTAATAGCTTTAGCTTTCAATATATCAAACTTTTGTTTCAAGTTTTCTTCATATTAGTTTGCAATTAATTATCAACGACTTTAGCTATCATGATTCATTGCATGTTGATGTGATTTGATTTATATGTTGTCCTTATCTGATCTCTCTTATTTAAAAATACAACAATTACTCTATTTCAATTTAATGAATACATGTTTATCTTTTTCATTAATTGAATTGTTTTGTACAAATTTTGCACAAGGGTTTATCTGACTGCAATGATTTGTAAATTATAAGATTGCCGTAATTTTTTATGTCTTGTTTGTCCTGTCATTTATATTTGAAGAGTATAGCTGCTTCTAGTTTACGAGAAGCTCATGGAGAATCTGGTGCGGGTTTCCTCCCTCCGAACAACTAAAACAACTATTGCATATAGGACAAACCTGAAGCGTTACTTCAGTTCAGTTTGTTATTTGTTATTTAGTTAATTTGTTAGTATAATTTAAGTAGTTTCGTTAGATATATATATCGTTTAGATTCTTAGTTAGAATTATTATTTTAGTTGCTTAGCTTAGCTAGTTTTTTTTTATTTTTTTAATTTCTTTCTCATAAAATTATAAAAATAAAAAAAATAGTCTTGTTGTCTTAGGACAGTTTACAAATGACTTTGCAGGTTTTCATTTAAATCTGTAATCTGTAAATATTGTATATTTGTAATTAGATCTGATTCTGTTGGTAATCGAACATTTAATTTTATAGAATTATAGTTGTCTGATTTAGGTAATAGATTGTATATATGCAGTTTAGATTTGTTATTAATTTGTTTTAATTATTGTTTTCATTTAGATTAGTTCCTCAGTGTAGTTTTCATTTGTTTTCCTAGGACTTAGATCGGCCAACAAAGCCGCTAAACCCATCAGGGTGGGTCATCCCAAATGACTTGGGTTATTTAGACAACCCCGGACCGGATCCACTCTTCCAGTTGGCCAGCGTTCTTTTTCTCCCGTCAACACAGCCCTGTCAATAGTATTGAAGATTATAACTTTAATATCGTGACTCTCTTTTGTTAAGATTGCCATCAGATTTTGTCTCTTTAAAATAGCAGTAATCTGAAACTGGAATGCATTATAATTGTTAATGATGTTCATACAACTTTTTGGTTGTTTTCGATTAAATTTTTTTTGACTATCCTAATCTGAACTATTTCATTTGGCAGAGATAACCACTTCTCCCAATGTGTCGCCATTGTTGGTAGCAATAATATAATTTCTATTGTTTATAAGCTTCCCACATAGGGTCTCTAAATTTTCATTACTCTTCATGACCATTGTCACTAAACGACACTTGTCACTTGTCCCTTTTTATGTATCTTCCTTTCGATTTTTGTTTTCATAATTGTAAGCATGAAAACTCGCAGTTGGAATTGACACTTTGTTTCGATTTTTGATTAAAGGAAAATTGTTCATATGGTCTATTATTGAAGTGTCATATTTTGCTATGAACATGATTATTCTAGTTGTTTACAACTCCTTGGTTCTAAACGTACCTTGGTTACATAAGTGAAAGACCTCCATTCATTAATATTCGATTGGTATTAGTGGAGTTTTAATTCATAAAACTTTTAATTATTCAACTTTTAATTGATACACTTACCTTTGTAATCAATCTATGAATGTGTGTACTATGGTTTTCCAAGTGTTCAGATCCTCATACGTACCCATGCCAAGGTTTCATATGAAGTACAACATGCCATTACTCTTCAGCATGGCCTCGGGCTTCACGATTTCATTCCCACGCATGGTGATTAACACCTCTGCCTACCGTTTGAATTGTCATAGCATTGTTTTGTGGAAGCTCGGGGCTATGGCTTTGTGGTTTTTCATCGAACCCTACCTCTGAGTTCTGTGTTGATTCCCTTCTAATCACCATGGCTCTAGTGGTAAGGATTGAGCCCAATGGCATCCAAACCTTGTCATCGTATGATAATGCCAGGGACGATTTAGAAAGGAACGGTTGGCGTTTATTCATTGAAAAATTTAAGGGTTTCAATGTGAGAGTTGCCCAAGAGTTCAAATTGACCTTCGACTACTGCAGAGCAAAGATAGGTGATGTGTAGCTAGAGGTAACTAAAGAATTTTTAAGCCAAGCTACGAGTTTACCAATTGTCGGGAAAAAATGGTTCAAGAACGCAAAAGTTGAAGAGGTCCCCTGGACATTGATGTTCACCTCACAAAAAATTACTAGTTGCGACCGATGTATGCCAGTCTCATATTTAAAACCTAGGTGGCATGACCTTCTTGCTATTGTGAAATAGTTCATTACGTGTGAAGGAAGATTTGGGTTAGTTTTCCTGTATCACCTACGATTTCTTATGAGTTACATTGGATTCCCATTGAACATGCCCTACTTACTGCTTAGAAGTCTATACAAGATGGGAAAACCGTTTAGGAGGCATAGGTATGATTCTAGTTTATTCCATCATGGTTTAATTAAAATTATCCCTGTGCATCAGTTGCAATTACACAACGATTGTTGGGATGCTTTTGTTTTATGAAATGGCTTTGTCAATAGTGAGTTGGGATAGGTTGATAAGCCTGTTGTCATAGAAACCCTTGTGAAACCTACCGCTTCTCCTCCACCACTCCTGTCCTGTGATCTTGCCCCTAATATTGAACCCTCCACCTACGCTGATGTTACTCAACCAGACAATCAACCAGGTTTGCACTCTAAGAGTTGCACTAAGACTGTTAAAAAACCCACAGGGAAGAAGCTAAAGGGCATTGTTGATGTTAATTACAAGAGTAAAAGGGTTGGTCGTTTGAATTCATGATGTGCTCAAAACAAATCCAAACCCTGTGCAGACACAAAAAACATAATTAAGGTAAGTGTTGGCTATCAGAAGTCACTCCTGGATTGCTTGCAAGAGCAGAGCCCGATGCCCATCAGTTTAATGTCACGATTTGTTTTAAAGGGGTGATCAAATGGAGGAAAACTTGAGGGGATATCAGTCTAACTCGGAAACTGAGTCTGGTACATATGGTGACAAAGGAGGTCTTGATCCAACTTCAGCCAGTAAGTTTATAAAAGGGTGAGTAGGTGGAAGACTTAGTGAGAGAAATGAACAAATAGCTTTGGGCAACAGGATTACGACTATTCACAGAAGAAAGACACTGAAGGCAATATCCGCTTGGTTCAGGGTCTCAAGAAACTGAGGAGGACTTGACTGGATCCTCCAATTCCAAGTCACTTAGCATTGAGAAAATCACAAGAGCTGGCTAGAAACATCATAAATACTACAGTGATCCTACCAACATCATCCTATAACAGCTATAGCTCGATTGGATCCTCCAATTCCGAGCGATTCTAACACAGTGTAACAAAGACATAAAAGAAACTGGCATTCATCAGGGAAGAAGTCTCAAGAGTACATACATAACCAGAGTATCAGTGCTTCATTAAAGATTTACAACCGGGAGCTCAGCTCAACCATCGATAGATACAAAAATGGAGAAAATGCCTTCATATACTCAAAACAACAACAACAACGAAATCAAGACACTGCATTGAAGCTTTGCATCTGCATGGCTCCTGACAGTCAACATCTGAAAGATCATGCAACTTATGTCAGACGCAATCTTAATTCTTCGACAGTTCCAACGGCGAATCGACGTGCCTTAAAGTCATGGCCGTTCTTTCCCATTAAGGCGGAGGCGATGTCTAACCACCACCAACCGCTTCAATAACTGCTTTCTTGGGATCGAGGACGATCTGGACAACTCAGCACCTCGGGATCTGGAAGAATTCTCGTGCCGCCACTTGGAATAGCTTGACTAGCTCAAAGGATATGTGTGGGGAGCTAGCACGGAAGGTGGGGGTTATGGAAATGGAGTGAAGGGGACGAAACTTGTGAGGACACGAAAGAAGTGGCGAGGCGTGAGAAGGGTTTTGGGAGAGACACATGGAAAAAGACGCTAAGCGGAGGAGGTAGGGAAGCAGGTGCGATGGACATATTTTAGCGGGAGGCTGACATGGAGGGAAGGAGGCACGTGGCAGATGGTGGGTGGATGATGGGAAGAAAAGAAAACCACGCGGACCATAAAGGAGAGGTAGACGGATGACACATGGCGGTAGGAGAAAAGCGGTTGGAAGGTGACGTGATGGGAGAAGGGCCCACGCAAGCTTAAACATAGGGCAGCTGAGGATGGCAGGAGTGCATGAGCGCCGCTGATCCAAGCGTTGAAATCTCAGCTGTCAGAAAGTTGCACCCCCGATTCCAGACCCCCGCCCCCCTCCGCTTAAAGGTAAAAAGGCAGGGGGGGTCCGGAATGGTCTTTATCGCCGTTGATCCGGGAGCGCTAATATGAACCGTCGGAGAGTTGCACCCGCAATTCTGGACCCCCCCCGCTTAAAGGTCGAAAGGCAAGGGGGGTCCGGAATTCACTGTGCGCCGTTGATCTACGCGCACAAATTCTAGCCATCCAAAAACGATTCTTGTTTAACACAGACGCACTTATGCCCAAAACTTAGAACAAGTGGGTTTTTGACCCATCCTTTTACATTCTAACTCCTTTACAAGAAATATCTCTAACATCTGGCTCCATGGGGGATAAAGTCGTCCCTGTGATGCTCTAAGAACTCTTTCGCAGATTCAGTGCCTTTGCTATTGGGCTATGGAGTCATTTATTAGTCTGAAAAACAAAACAGAAACAATATTTACAAAAAAAAACAAAAAGAGCCAACTGTGGCTCACAGAAAATATCTTTTCAAGAAATGCCCATTCACTGGGCCATTAAAAACTTCTTCGCCTTCTAGATCCTGCAACCTGTAAGTGTTGTTTGAAAATACTTCAAGGATCTTGAAAGGCCCGATCCAGAGGGCATCAAATTTACTGTGTTTGCCCTTTTCCTGCGTGGGTGCATCCCATTTGAGCACTAGATCACCCTGCTCAAATTCCTTCTTCTTGTTCTTCCTGTCAAAAGCCCGCTTGATCTTCTGCTGACGATTGTAGGCTCTGTCCATGACCTATTCTCTAATCTGTTGCACTTCCACCATCTGATGAATCCTTCTGAGTATATGATTAGGTTCTCCTTCAAGGACCTGGAGGAAATTTACCACAGGTAAGGCAAGATGAGTGGGAAAAATGGCCTCTATTCTGTAAACCAGTTGGAAAGGTGAGAGACCCAGGGACTTCTTGGTTGCCACCTGATCGGCCCAGAGAGAAAATTTGAGCTTTGAGTCCCAGGCCTTCTGATTTTCCTCCAGTAGATTTTTGATAAGCTTTATCAGGCTTTTATTGGAGGACTCTGCCAGTCCATTTCCTTGAGGATAGTATGGAGTAGAGTGAACCAATGAAATCCCAAATTGTTCACAAAATTTGATCAAAGGCTCAGACCTGAAGGGGGAGGCATTGTCAGTGACAATCCTGCTTAGGTAGCCAAATCTGGCCATGATGTCTTCCAAGAGGTTGATGATTACTTTGTGAGAAGTGCTCCTAGTGGGGACCACCTCTATCCACTTGGTAAAATAATCAGTTGCAGTGAGGATCCATATGTCCTGGCCACTTGAGGGAGGATGAATCTCTCCGATGAAATCCAATCCCCACTGCTGAAAGGGTGTCGAAACTACTACAGGATTTAATGGCAAAGATTTGAGTTTCTGTTTACCTGAAAATTTTTGGCATTTGATGCAAGCCCTGACTTCCCTGCAGACATCAGTAAACAGAGTAGGCCAGTAATACCCAGCCAAGAGGATTTTGTGGGCTGTGGTTTTCCAAAAATGATGACCCCCGCAGAGACTACTATGAAAATCAAACATCACCTTCTCGGCTTGCAAAGGGTCCAAACATCTTAATAATATCCCCAGAGGGTCTCTCTAATACAAGGCTCGGTCAATAAGGCAGTATTTGATCGCTTTGAGCTTTAAATCTCTGGCCCTACTCTTTCCCAGTCCGTCAGGGGGCTTTAATTCCTACAGAAAGTACAAGATGTCCCTGTACCAGGGACACGCTGCTAGTGGTATGGTGACCTGGGAATTACTGTTGGATGACTTAGATTGCTCATTGATGCAGTTAATCTCCAGGGCTTTGTAGTTGGATTCAGCCAACAACTTGGCCAAACCTTGCCCCTTTATCAGCTTGGTGGGTTTAATTTCCAAGTCAAATTCGAGGATCTTAGCTATCCATTTGCCCCTTCTCTCGTCTATGTCAGGTTGTATAAGGATGTCCTTCACAGAAGCTGAAGGGACATATGCAGTGATTTTTGAGTGCAAAACATAGATTCTGAAAGCTTTGAGAGCTTTCACCAATGCGTAGGCCTGTTTTTCCATGATCTCATATCTGAGTTCAGCATCTCTTAATGCCTTGCTAAAGAAGGCAATGGGCTGCTCTCACCCTTGATCATTTCTCTGTAATAGGACTACTGCTATTGAGTCATCAGAAGCAAATGAGAAAATCAGGAAATCTTTAGAATAATCGGGACTGATTAGCACAGGTGCCTCAGTCAATGCTTTCTTTATCTGGGCAAAAGATCCCCTGGATTCAGCAGTCCACCTTATTTCATGGCCCTTCCTGAGCATGGCTGTAATGTGTTTCATTAGCTCAGCGAAGTTCGAGATGAACCTTCTCAGAAAGTTGACCTTCCCCAAAAATGCCTGAACTTCTTTCTTGGACCGGGGAAGCGACAGGGCCTGAATCGCTTCCACCCTGCCTGGGTCAATCCTTACTCCTTCCACTGACACTATGTGACCTAAAAGCTTCCCCTCTTTCATAGAAAACAATGATTTCTTGGGTTTTAAAGATAGGCCATACCTCCGGCACTTCAGGAAAACTCTCTTTAAGCGGAAGCAGTGCTCTTTATCAGTCTTAGAGAAGACTGTGATGTCGTCTAGATATATCACCACAAACTGGTCCTTCTCCCCGATGAAGGCTATGTCCATGGCTTGCTGAAACGTTGCTCCTACATTCATTAGTCTGAAAGGCATTTTGGCATACATGAATGTGCCCCAAGGAGTGATGAAGGTTGTTTTTTCTCTATCCTCAGGCATGAATGATATCTGATTATACCCAGAGAAACCATCAA
>JASDQU010100506.1:208745-240816 GCA_032191745.1 Picea mariana | reverse complement strand
CCATACAAACAGATGTCCCTCAAGCAAGCCAAGAAGGATAATAAATTATCACCAAAGTACTATGGCCCTTATAAGGTGTTGCAAAAGATTGGTACTATGGCATACAAATTGGAGCTGCCTGCATCTTCACGAGTACACCTAGTTTTCCATGTTTCATGCTTAAATAAGGTTATAGACGACAAGATCCCAGTTCAAACTATATTGCCAGAACTTGACGAGGAAGGAAAAATTATATTGGAGCCTAAAGCCATCACTGACACAAGAATTCGCCAACTGAGGAATAGATCCATTTCAGCGTATATCATTAAATGGAGGAAACTATTGGATGAAGATTCCACTTGAGAAGATGAGTCTTTTATACAGAAGCATCCAGAGTTACTCAAGCGTTGCAGAAAACACTTGTCTCAAGGGGAGGGGCATGCTAAGCCATAATATTGGCTCATTACCCCTTAATTGGGGCATATTAAATTAGTAATGTTATATTATTTATGTCGGCTTTAGGCCATTAGTTGTAATTATACCTCCTAGTCTCCTATATATACCGAGGAGACATTTTCATTTTGAATCATCTTGTACTTGAACATTTAAGTGGGGTAAAAGGAGGTTGCCCCCTCGAAGAGGGTTATTATCTGAAATTGTCTCTTTTTCAAGGCGTTGAGTACTTTTTCTAAGGATTTTCTATGCTATATTGATATTTAGTTCTTAACATAACAAGGCTCTGATTTCTTGTCGGCTAGAATTCGAATGTACAAACAACACAGCAGAATATGGGGCACTCCTACAAGGCCTCAGAAAATCATTAGATCTGAACATTCAAAATTTGACTGTCTTTGGTGATTCAGAAATCGTGGTTCAATTATGTCCACTGTTTAGCTCTGCACCTTAAAAGCTACCAAACTAAGGTATGGAATTTAATCAACAAGTTCTTCGCATTTAACATCAATTATATTCCTAGATTGAATAATTCAGAAGCTGATTTGTTAGCTATCGTCGCCTCAAAACTTTTTCCTGCAGAAGGCTTATCTCCGAATGAATTTTCTGTCGAACTGTTATTCAGACTGTCCGTCCAAGACAACATCACGAATTGGAGAGTCTTCGATGACGATCAACAGATTATAAGTTTTCTGCATATGGAAGAAACTTTCCAGGGCACGGTGATCGACGAAGGTACCCATGATGAAAATCTTCGTGACTTTACGGTAATATCAGATCCAAGATCTCCAGAATCTTCATCAAGCATGGTAAACTCTATCCCAAAATATGTAGTTAGATTAGAAAAATTTTATGATCTTCACGACAAGTTTAGAAAATCAGTGAACTGTAACATGAATAGTTCCTCTTTGACGCATGAAAAAGTAAATTTGGGAACTAAAGACAATCCAAAGTGCATTAATTTAGGGTTGGGATGTTCTGGGAAAGAAAAAGTAGCGTTTATTAAGTTGTTTAAGGAATTCAAAGATGTTTTTGCTTGGATGTATGACAACCTAAAAACCTTTGATCCTAACATCATACAACACGTTATTCCCATGAAACCCCAAACCCAACCTTTTCAACAAAAGTTAAGGAAAATGCACCCAAAACTCGAACCAATGGTCAAGAAAGAATTAAACAAACTCCTGAATGCTAAGATAATCTTCCCAGTTAGGCACACACAATGAGTCTCTAATCTTGTCCCTGTTAGAGAGAAGAGTGGTGAAATTCGACTATGTGTCGATTTCCTAAATCTTATTCGAGCGTCTGATAAAGACGAATACACTGTCCCTCCCATGGAAGAGATCCTTCAACAAGTATATGGTTCTGAAAGATTATCCTTGTTGGATGGTTTTTCAGGGTATAACCAAGTCCTGATGTCTCCTCTAGACCAACTCAAAACCACCTTCCGCACTCCATGGGGCACCTAAACTTATAGAAAGATGCCCTTTGGAATCATAAACATCGATGCCACTTTTCAAAGAGTGATGAACATCGATTTCCAAGGATTAATCAATCAATATGTGGTAGTTTACCTGGATGACATCACTATCTTCTCAAAAAATAAAGAAGATCATCTAGCTCATTTAAGATCCGTTCTACAACGATGTCGTAAGTGCGACATTTCTTTAAATCCTAAAAAATATATCTTCATAGTAGAACAAGGTAAACTCCTTAGATTCATTGTATCAAGCAAAGGGATGATTATCAACCCCGAAAGAACTCAATTCATTTCGAAACTACCCCCTCCCTCGTCAAAAAAGTCCATGCAATCTTTCTTAGATCAGATAAGATTTGTTAGGAGATTCGTCCCCAGATTTTCAGAAATGGTGAGACCATTACAAAAACTAATAAAAAAGGATGTACAGTACCATTAGGGAACTTTAGAAATCCAGGCTTTTGATTCAATAAAAAAGGCCATAATAGACACTCCTTCTCTAATGAGCCCCGATTTTTCGCAAGACTTCACCCTCTAAACGTTTGTGTCTGACTGCTCATACGCTGTCATCCTAACTCAAAAGAACGCTGAAAACAATGAAGTCCCAATCACCATTATGAGCCTAGCCTTCAAGGGGGCAGAACTTAATTACCCAGCAGTAGATCAACAAGCCTATGTTGTTTTCAAAGAAGTAAATCACTTCCGATCTTATCTGTTGAAATCTAGGATGAAAATCATTTTCCCTTACCCGACTGTCAGAAATCTGTTAGTACAGAAAGAACTAGGCGAAAAAAGGGCAAACTGGGTCACATCCTTGCAAGAGTATGACATAGAAATCACCCCAGCACAAATAGTAAGAGGCCAAGGTTTATGCAATTTGGTCGTTGATTCAGCTGTAGGATAGCAAGAGGAAAATGATATGTTAAATCCAGGACAACACTATCAAAATCAAATCTGTTGTGCACAAAACCTTGTTAGTCCCTGGTACGATGACATAAATTTTGTCTTATACACGAATCAACTCCCCATCACCTTGATCCACACAAAAAGGAGAGCACTAAGATTAAAATCTGCTTCTTTTCAACTGATTAATGGTATTTTGTTTCATCAAAATTTTGATGGAGTACTAATGCGTTGTCTTGAGAAAGATGAAGCAGAAAAAGTCTTATTGGAATTGCATGCAGGAGAAGCTGTTGGGCATTTTGGTGGAGACACCACTGCCCATAAAGTATTAAGAGTAGGTTATTACTAGCCTACCCTTTTTAAAGACGCTCATGCTTTATGTCTCAAGTGTGTGATTTGTCAAAAAACATCCGGACGGATACAGAAACCGTCTTTCCCTTTGTAACCAGTTTCGGTAGACTCCCCTTTTCAGCAGTGGGGTCTAGATATTATAGGCCCAATCAATCCGCCATCCTCACAACAACATAAATATATAATAGCAGCCACAGATTACTTCACCAGGTGGTCCGAGGCTACCCCATTAAAAGCCGTAAATACCAACCTGGTAATATCCTTCTTGAATTCAAATATTATTACTCATTTCGATATCCCTAAATGCTTGGTATTTGATAATGCTTATTATTTTTCGTCTCTTGAAATGAGTGATTTCTCTCTAGAAAAAGGAATTAAATTAAAGTATTCTGCCAGCTATTACCCCTAAGGAAACAGTTTGGCAGAATCGACTAATAAAAATTTGATCAAAATTATCAAGAGAACGGTCTTTGAAAATCATAAAAATTGGCATAATGCATTGTTAAACGCAATCTGGGATGATAGAGTATCTCCTAAAACTGTTGTGGGTAACTCACCTTTCTTTCTTGTTTATGACAGGGAGTCGATTCTTCCACCACATGTCCTTCTTTCAACTCTACAGTTATCGTAGAAAGTACAGGAAGAGGAATGTCCCCCTTTGGAGAGTCGAATTAACGCTTTGTTAAAATTAGAAGAAGTGAGGGCTCAAGCAATATGGAAATTGGATCAACATCAACTCATTGTTAAAAACCAGTTTGATTCCAATTTTTCCTCTGACAAAAATTTTGAGGTAGGTGACCTTGTCCTAAAATGGGACAAACCTCATGAGGGAAAAGGAGAGCATACAAAGTTTCAAAACTTGTGGTTGGGACCATTTTTAATTGCTGAGAAATTGGGTCCTAGTTCCTTCCGATTACAGAATTTAGAAGGGCAGCCACACACCTTTCCGGTGAATGGCCAAGCCCTAAAAAGGTAGTTTGCCTGATGACGTTCCCATGTACACTGTGTAAATATTTTCTGTTTTGTTTGTTGTTTGTTTTTTCTTTGTTGGTTTGTTTTGATTTTTCCTTTTGATTATCGTTCTTTCTTTTAAAACATATATGCCTGCATCATGGGTTAGTTTGGATAGAAATAAAAAAAAAAAATCCCTTCGAAAATGACTGTTGAAAGTTGTTTGAACATTAATTCTGGTTTTTCTCTGAGTTTGCAACCATGTTGAAGATAACTTGTTGTTTGAAAAGCGTTTCTTGATTTCAATCTGCAACTGAAGGTATTCACGATTATCCATAAAAATTCTTCTTACGTTGTCCCTGTTCCTTAAGAGAACAACTCAAAGATGTCTCGCTGCTCTTCAAAGTTGGTTTTATTAACAAAGTATTTCTAAATCTTGACGAAGGACAGCTAAGAAATTTATTCAAGGTCTGTGATTTACTAAGATGTGTCCAAAATCTAGAATTTTCAGCGTTACCTTGCTCTATTAAATATCTTTAAAACTAAGTAAATCCTCAGAGAGTTGTGGTAAGTTCTTGTAAACCTGCCAAGATACTAAATAGGTCTTCTAGCAGTGGTTAATTGCATGCATAATGCCAAGATAACTTCGTCGGGGTACTGAACAGGCCCGCTGGTAGCGAAGCAATGTCAGGTAAAAGAAAATTCACAGATATGGATTCTTTTTTACCTTAAATGTACTTCATTCTTATCTGGAACTTCTTGGCAGGATACAGATATCAGAGTGGGTTAATTGACATCCTTGTCGAGGCTATGGACACCTGCTGGCACCATCAGCCCTGTCAACAGTATTGAAGATTATAACTTTAATATCGTGACTCTCTTTTGTTAAGATTGTCATCAATTTTCATCTCTTTAAAATAACAGTAATCTGAAACTGGAATGCATTATAATTGTTAATGATGTTCATATAGCTTTTTGGTTGTGTTCAATTCAAAGTTTTTTTTCATTATCCTAATTTGAACTCGTTCATTTGGCAGAGATAACTGCTTCTCCCAGTGTGTCGCCATTGTTGGCAGCAATAATATAATTTCTATTGTTTATAAGCTGCCCACACAGGGTCTCTAAATTTTCATTACTCATCATGACCATTGTCACTAAATGACACTTTTCACTTGTCGCTTTTTACATATCTTCCTTTCGATTTTTGTTGTCATGACTGTAAGCATGAAAACTCGTAGCTGGAAATGACACTTTGTTTCGATTTTTGATTAAAGGAAAACTGTTCATATGGTCTATTATTGAAGTGTCATATTTTGCTATGAACATGATTATTCTAGTTGTTTACAACTCCTTGGTTCTAAACGTACCTTGGTTACATAAGTGAAAGACCTCCATTCATTAATATTCGATTGGTATTAGTGAAGTTTTACTTCATAAAACTTTTAATTATTCAACTTTTATTTGATACACTTACCTTTGTAATCAAGCTATGAATGTGCATACTATGGTTTTCCAAGTGTTTAGATCCTCATACATACCCATGCCAAGGTGTCATATGAAGTACAACATGCCATTACACTTCTGCGTGGCCTCAGGCTTCACGATTTCATTCCCACGCATGGTGATTAACGCCTCTACCTACCGTTTGAACTTTCATAGCATTGTTTTGTGGAAACTCGGGGCTATGTCTCTATGGTTTTTCATCAAACCCTACCTCCAAGTTCTGTGTTGATTCCCTTCTGATCGCCATGGCTCCAGTGGTAAGGATTGAGCCCAATGGCATCCAAACCTTGTTATCATATGATAACACCAGGGATGATTTAGAAAGGAACGATTGGTGTTTATTCATTGAAAAATTTAATTGTTTCAATTTGAGAGTTGCTCAAGAGTTATTATTGACCTTCGACGACTGCAAAGCAAAGATAGGTGATGTGTAGCTAGAGGTAACTAAAGAATTTTCAAGCCAAGCTACGATTTTACCAGCTATCGGGCAAAAATGGTTCAAGAACGCAAAATTTGAAGAGGTCCCCTGGACTTTGATGTTCACCTCACGAAAAATTACTAGTTGCGACCGAGGTATGCCAATCTCATCTTTAAAACCTAGGTGGCATGATCTTCTTGCTATTGTGAAATAGCTCATTATGTGTGAAGGAAGATTTGGGTTAGTTTTCCTGTATCACCTGCGATTTCTTATGAGTTTCATTGGCTTCCCATTGAACACGCCCTACTTCCTTGTTAGAAGTCTGTACAAGATGGGAAAATGGTTTAGGAGGAAGAGGTCTGATTCGAGTTTATTCCATCATGGTTTAATTAAAATTACCCTTGTGCATCAGTTGCAATTACACAACGATTATTGGGATGCTTTTGTTTTACGAAATGGCTTTGGCAATAGTGAGTTGGGATAGGTTGATAAGCATGTTGTCATAGAAACCCTTGTGAAACCTACTGCTTCTCCTCCACCACTCCTGCCCTATGATCCTGCCCCTAATATTGAACCCTCGACCTACCCTGATGTTACTTAACCAGACAATCAACTAGGTTCGCACCCTAAGAGTTGCACTAAGACTGTCAAAAATCCCACAGGGAAGAAGCTAAAGGGAAACGTCGATGTTAATTACAAGAATAAAAGGGCTGGTCATTTGATTTCATGATGTGCTAAAAAAAAATCCAAACCCTATGCAGACACAAAAAGAACAATTGAATTAAGTGAATACTCGGGTTCATAAATTGAAAGGTTCTTGGCTGAAGAGGATCCGATGTCATATGGACTTTGCCCTGACAAACCGTACGATTATGTTAACAACCTGCCTCCATGTCTAAAGGATAATCCTGAATTTCCCGGCATTCAATTATGTGATAAACCTACCTTTCATGTGGACGCTTCTTCAATCCTTAATGTTGTCATTGTTAATGCACAGTCTCTACAGCCACAATGTGATGAATGTTGATCCTGGATCGATAGGTATTATACGGATGTGCCTTTGCTACAGTCCCGGCTTAAATCTTTAAAATACCAAGTGGATTGGTTAACCAATGAGAACAACAGACTCCAATCCTTAACTCAAGCAAAGGAGAAACGCCTAAAAATTACAGGATCTGTCATTTTTAAGAATGTAGAGGTAGTGACAGCAATAGTAAACTCCAAGATTGCTTGATATGTTTTAATCCCATGATTTGAGGTATGATCTTTTTCAAGTTTAGCATGATTTTGTCACTCTCAATTTAGGATATATGATTTGTTTTAATAGATTACTTTTTAGTTTGTTTTGTTTGTTGAATAAAATATGATTGTAGTTGTAATTATAACTAGATACATAATCATAAGATTCTGTAGCCAGTTAGAAAAATTCGAATTTCTTGATTTAACAATTGAAAACGTATCTAAAATCTTCCCATTTTTATTTGTTTTCAAGAAACCACGATTTTCAAGGAGATATGAGGCACTGTTGAGATCTCCTAGCCATACAATCTTTGGGTTTTTAGTAAATAGATTAGGCTGTTTATATTTTGATATCAAGTAAAATCAAGGAGGTTTCATCCCCCATATTTTTGGAATAGATATGATATTATCAACAGGAAACATTGTGTTCCTAGAACCTATATAAGTATGTTATTTTGTAAACATGATATCATCTCTGCCTGGGGCAATACTATGGATTTTTCATTTATAGACTTGAATGACATATAATACTCGTCACAGCTTTAGCTTTTCCATATTGTGGTTTTATTCAAGTCATGATTATTTCAATTTGTAATTAGATTATGATTGCTTTCGCTGTCGTGGTTTACTACAAATTGGTATGATAAAAATTTATATATTATCCATGTTTTATGTTCCATATTTAACACACAACAATCATTTTGTTCAAACTTGAATTAAGAGATTTATCTTTATCTTTTATTGAACGTTTATACACAAGTTCTCACAGCAGGATTTATCTTAATGTGATTGCTTATGAAATTATTAGATTGTTGTGATCATATCTCTTATATGTTCTATCATTCGAATTCCATCATTACTGCTTCACATTTATGAGAAGCAATTGTAGGATTTGTTGCAATTTTACCTCAATAGACCGGGAGATTGGATGCTACACACTGAACAAATATTGGATGCGGTAACAGGTCAGTTTGTTAGTTTGATTTCATTAGTTTAATGAATACAAAAATTTCCTGCAGTTAAAACATCTTCTACTATCTGTTATTTCTGTTTTCAATTAGACAATTTGATATTCCATTTCTAGAGTATAAACAGATTAAATAATAGTTTTACTGTTTAAAAAATCAATTTATATTTGATTTTCATGGATTTAGATTAAAATTCGTACTGTGTACATATTATATATATATATATTAGAAATAGAATCATTTGTATATATTGTACATATAATAAGTAGAGTTATTTTATAAATATTAGTCAGTTAAACTGTAAATATATATTAGATGTATATATAGTTTTCAGCGATTGTTATTCATCAAGTTATTGCATTTTCTTTAGTTTTGTTTTTTTGCTTTCTTTAGGACTTAGATCGGCCAATGTAGCCACTAAACCTGTCGGAGTGGATTAATCCAAATGTCTTGGGTTAATTAGACAACCCCGGACCGGATTCACTCCTCCAGTTGACGAGCGGTCAATTTTTCCCATCAACAAATGGTTCTAGACGGAGGGCCTGAAAACTATTAATGGCACGAGGAGGTTGTAAGACTCCCCCCCCACCTACCCACTCACCTATAGTAACTAGAAGTCATTTTGATGAAAACATTGTCCCTCAGATAGCAACCATATCAAATGACGATCTACGGATCACAGTTGAATCAATAACTCCAAACCCTATGGGTGGTGACATACAAGAGATTGTTCAACAATCTCTCATAAGAACGCACAGTGCCTTAGCCCGTATAAGACAACCAAATCAACCTTTGAATCAACCATTAGACTTCTATGATATCAGAGAACAACTTGGAGGTACTGACCTTACCTTAAACCCTAAAAATCCAATCCTCACTCCTACAACAGGAGGATCTTGTATACCACCATCACCACCTCCTTCATCTCCTTCCTTTTCTGGAGAAGAAACCTTTGACGAAGGCGGTTCCTCATCCAAGCGTTCAACACCACCCACACCTATGGCCAACCCGAACAATCCCGCCAGACCCTAGCTCGACCAAGATGCAATGGCCATACCTGGGCCTCAACATCCTTTACCCAAGCACCCAGAGAAATGGCCCCCTAAATTTGACCCAAACTCCAAACAGATTGCTGAAGATCACATCAAAAAGTTTATGTTAGCCATTAGACTCTGTAGTGTTGAGCACGAAGACATAGTCTATAGATTGTTTCCATACACCTTTGAAGGCAATGCCTCTACCTGGTACTTTGCCCAACAGCCCCACACCATCATGTCATGGGAGAAATTTGAATCTTGTTTCTTTGAGAAGTTCGGAGACGACAAGTCTCCTGAAGTTCTAGTCATGGAGCTTTATAGTTTAAGAATGAACCCCAAAGAAAAGATCAAAGACTTTAATCAAAGGTTCTTGACACTAAAGAACCGAATTCCCATAGATTCGATGCCTGCCGAGAATCTTATTATCGCATATTATACAAAATCCTTACATCAAAACATAGCCATTTGGGTAAAAAGATCCAAGAAAGCCACGTTGTTAGAAGCCTTCGAAGAGGCCATTCATATCGAGAAAGAAATTCTTAGTTTAAAAGACACTACTAGCAATGAGATAGAGACTAGTTCATCTTCCAAAAAGAAAATCAAAATCCTCCCTAGACCTTCCCAAAACAAAGCTCAACCTGAGAGTTCAGATTTAGAAAACTTACAAAAAGTCATTCAAAAACGGTCCAACCAAGTTATAGATTTGAAAAGGATGGTTGAAGAAGCTTGTTCAAGCAAAGGGACTTACAAACCTCCTTTTAGGAAGCCTTTTCCCACCAACCGACCTAATTCAAATACTGAAGGCCTAAATCTAGAAAGCCTAGAAATTGCTATTAAAATGATCCTAGAAGCATACGATAACTTGATTCCTCCTAAGATTCCTAAAGAGGTAGCTGAACAAAAGACAGTAGAAGAATATGAATCCTCTCTGAATAATTTTGGACATTTTTTGGATAGCATTTTTCAAGCTAATTTCGAAACAATGCATCCTTACAATACTAGGAGCAAGACAGTAAATAAGCCTTCTTCCAAAATCACTATGACTTTGCCTCCAAAATAGTCTAAATCAACTGAGACTAAATAGAATTTCGTAAACCCAAGTTTGGGTTATGATTTGGTTGAGGATCTAAAAAATCTTAGGGCTAACATTTCTGTTTACGAATTATTAAAATTCCCTTTCCTTCTACAAAAAATGTTGCAGAATATTGCAGAGAACAATCCGAACAGTAACAAAGGTGTTCAAAACAACCCCAAAATTCCTCAGAAGGCTTCTGCCGAAACTACATCTGAGAGTCACGATAAAAGAGACCTTCCTGTAAATAATGTAACAAATGTAGATAAACCAGTTTTAGAGGCTGCAAGTAAAAAGCAGCAAGCTTCCACTGTTAATACTCGCAGAAATGTATCTCCATTTTTGTTAACTTTTGAAATTTTCAATAGGAACGTACATAACTGTATGGTAGATTCAGGTGCGTCATCTAACGTAATGCCTTGGTCTTTTTGTCAAAAGATTAATGCCGAAGTTCAACCATCCAGCTTGAAAATTATCCAGCTTGATCGAAGTAGTGTTAAAGTGATAGGCRAATTAAGAAATGTGCTCATAAGATTGTCATCTAATCCTAAAGTTCATCAAGTGATTGATATTAATGTTGTAGATATCCCAGAAGTTTATGGTTTTTTTTAAGTAGAGACTGGTCAGAACAATTACACGGCTATTTTGCGACGGATTGGTCTCACCTGTGGCTGCTTGAGAATGGAAAGCCCAACAGAATCAAGGTAAATCGTGAACGTTATCTAAAGTTCATGGTGACTGATTTAAATGATCCCAATGAACCATTCACTCCTTCTACCGATTCGCCTAAAATACAGGGGATGGACACTTTTTTCGGTAATTTCATGGCTGAAACTTCCACTTTCAATAACCCAGAACAACAGTCTGAAATTTTGACATATACACAGCCAACAACTTCTTCTCAATGGACACATGCAACCAATGAAAATTAAATATGGTCTCTGTACTTTGATGGGTCAAAATCCAAGGAAGGAGCTTATGCAGGTTGCGTGCTCATCGATCCAACAGGTAACAAGACTCTGATTACTTGCCGGCTAGAATTCAAATGTACAAACAACACAACAGAATATGAGGCACTCCTGCAAGGCCTCAGAAAAGCATTAGATCTTAACATTCAAAATTTGACTGTCTTTGGTGATTCAGAAATCGTGGTTAGTCAGGTAAAAAATTCTATCCACTATTTGTCTCCGCACCTTAAAAGATACCGAACTGAGGTATGGAATTTAATGAACTAGTTCTCCGCATTTAACATAAATTATATTCCTAGATTGAATAATTCGGAAGCTGATTTGTTAGCTAACATCGCCTCAAAACTTTTTCCTGCAGAAGGCTTATCTCCAAATGCATTTTCCCTCGAACTGTTGTTTAGACTGTCTGTCCCAGACAACATCACGAATTGGAGAGTCTTCGATGACGATCAATAGATTATAAGTTTCTACATACGGAAGAAAATTTCCAGGGCATGGTGATCGACGAAGGTACCCATGACGAAAATATTCATGACTTTACGGTAATACCAGATCTAAGATCTCCAGAATCTTCATCAGACATGGTAAACTCTATCCCAAAATCTGTAGTTAGATTAGAAAAATTTTATGATCTTCAGGACAAGTTCAGAAAATCAGTGAACTGTAAAATGAATAGTTCCTCTTTGACGCATGAAAAAGTAAATTTGGGAACTAAAGACAATCCATAGTGCATTAATTTAGGGTTGGGATGTTCTGGTCAAGAAAAAGTAGAGTTTATTAAGTTGTTTAAGGAATTCAAAGATGTTTTTGATTGGACGTATGACGACCTAAAAACCTTTGATCCTAACATCATACAACATGTTATTTCCATGAAACCCCAAACCCAACCTTTTCAACAAAAGTTAAGGAAAATGAACCCAAAACTCGAACCAATGGTCAAGAAAGAATTAAACAAACTCCTGAATGCTAAGATAATCTTCCCAGTTAGGCACACACAATGGGTCTCTAATATTGTCCTTGTCAGAGAGAAGAGTGGTGAAATCTGACTATGTGTCGATTTCTGAAATCTTAACCGAGTGTCTGATAAAGAAAAATACCCTGTCCCTCCCATGGAACAGATCCTTCAATAGGTATCTAGTTCTGAAATATTATCCTTGTTGGATGGTTTTTCAGGGTATAACCAAGTCCTGATGTCTCCTCTAGACCAACTCAAAACCACTTTCCGCACTCCATGGGGCACCTACGCTTATAGAAAGATGCCCTTTGGAATCATAAATGTTGGTGCCACTTTTCAGAGAGCAATGGACATCACTTTCCGAGGATTAATCAATCAATCTGTGGTAGCTTACCTGGATGACATCACTGTCTTCTCAAAAAATAAAAAAGATCATCTAGCTCATTTAAGATCCTTTCTACAGTGATGTCGTAAGTACAACATTTCTTTGAATCCTAAAAAATCTATCTTCGCAGTAGAACAAGGTAAACTCCTCAGATTCATTGTATCGAGTGAAGGGATGATTATATACCCTAAAATAACTCAATTCATTTTGAAACTGCCCCCTCCCTTGTCAAAAATGTCCATGCAATCTTTCTTAGGTCATATAAACTTTGTTAGGAGATTCGTACCCAGCTTTTCAGAAATGGTGAGACCGTTACAAAACCTAATAAAAAAGGATGTACAATACCATTGGGGACATTTATAAAGCTAGGCTTTTGATTCAATAAAAAATTCCATAATAGACGCTCCTTCTCTAATGAGCCCCGAATTTTCACAAGACTTCACCCTCTACACGTTACCCTCTGACCGCTCATACGCTGTCGTCCTAACTCAAAAGAATGCTGAAAACAACGAAGTCCCAATCGCCTTTATGAGCTCATCCTTCAAGGGGGCGGAACTTAATTACCCAGAAGTAGATCAGCAAGCCTATGCTATTTTCAAAGAAGTAAAGCACTTCCGATATTATCTATTGAAATCTAGGATGAAAATCATTGTCCCTTACCCGACGGTCAGAAATCTGTTAGTACATAAAGAACTAGGTGAAAAAAGGGCAAATTGGGTCACATCCTTGCAAGAGTATGGCATAGAAATCACCCCAACACAAATAGTAAGAGGAAAATGATGTGTTAAATCTAGGACAACACTATCAAAATCAAATCTGCTATGCACAAAACCCTGTTAGTCCCTGGTACGATGACATAAAATTTTGCATTATACACGGATCAACTCCCCATCACCTTGATCCCACAAAAAGGAGAGCACTAAGATTAAAATATTCTTCTTTTCAACTTATTAATGGTATTTTGTTTCGTCAAAATTTTGATGGAGTACTAATGTGTTGTCTTGAGAAAGATGAAGCAGAAAAAGTCTTATTGGAATTGCATGCAGGAGAAGCTAGTGGGCATTTTGGTGGAGACACCACTGCCCATAAAGTATTAAGAGTAGGTTATTACTGGCCTACCCTTTTTAAAGACACTCATGCTTTATGTCGCAAGTGTGTGATTTTTCAAAAAGCATCCAGACGGATATAGAAACCAGCTTTGCCTTTGTAACCAGTTTCGTTAGACTCCCCTTTTTAGCAGTGGGGTCTAGATATTATAGGCCCAATCAATCCGCCATCCTCACAGAAGCATAAATATATCATAATAGCCACATATTACTTCACCAGATGGTCCGAGGCCGCCCCATTAAAAGCTGTAAATAACAGCCAGGTAATATCCTTCTTGAATTCAAATATTATTACTCGTTTCGGTATCCCTGAATGCGTGGTATTTGATAATGCTTCTTATTTTTCGTCTCTTGAAATGGGTGATTTCTCTCTAGAAAAAGGAATTAAATTAAATTATTATGCCATCTATTACCCCCAAGGCAATGGTTCGGCAGAATCGACTAATAAAAATTTGATCAAAATTATCAAGAGAACGGTCTCTAAAAATCATAAAAATTGGCATAACGCATCGTTAAACGCAATCTGGGCTGATAGAGTAACTCCTAAAACTATTGTGGGTAACTCACCTTTCTTTCTCGTTTACGGCAGGGAGGCGATTCTTCCACCACATGTCCTTCTTTCATCTCTGCTGTTATCGCAGAAAGTACAGGAAGAGGATTGTCCCCCTTTAGTGAGTCGAATTAACGCTTTGTTAAAATTCAAAGAAGTGAGGGCTCAAGCAAAATGGAAATTGGATCAACATCAACTCATTGTTAAAAACTGGTTTGATTCTAATTCTACCTCTAACATAAATTTTGAGGTAGGTGACCTTGTCCTAAAATGGGACAAACCTCATGAGGGAAAATGAGAGCATACAAAGTTTCAGAACTTGTGGTTGGGACCATTTTTAATTGTTGAGAAATTGGATCCCAGTTCCTTCCGATTACAAAATTTAGAAGGGAATCCAGACACCTTTCTGGTGAATGGCCAAGCCCTAAAAAGGTAGTTTTCCTAATGATGCTCCCATGTAGACTGTGTAAATATTTTCTGTTTTGTTTGTTGTTTGTTTTTTCTTTGTTGGTTTGTTTTGATTTTTCCTTTTGATTATCGTTGTTTCTTTTAAAACATATATGCCTGCATCATGGGTTAGTTTGGACAGAAATAAAAGAAAAATTTCCCTTCGAAAATGACTGTTGGAAGTTGTTTGAACATTAATTCTGGTTTTTCTCTGAGTTTGCAACCATGTTGAAGATAACTTCTTGTTTGAAAAGTGTTTCTTGATTTTAATCTACAACTGAAGGTATTCATGATTATCCATAAAAATTCTTCTGACGCTGTCTTTGTTCCTTAAGAGAACAACTCAAAGATCTCTCCCTGCTCTTGAAAGTCGGGTTTATTAACAAACTATTTCTAAATCTTGATGAAGGATAGCTAAGAAATTTCCTCAAGCTCTGTGATTTACTAAGATGTGTCCAAAAACTAGAATTTTCAGCATTACCCTGCTCTACTAAATATCTTTAAAATTAAATAAACCCTCAGAGAGCTGTGGGAAGTGCTTATAAACCAGCCAAGATACTGAGTCTATGCAAAGACAAGCACCTGGTATGTCTTGAAAATGGAGTTGAAGATATGGAGTGATTTCACTCCTAACAGCTGCCTAACAGAACCACCACAGCTTGTATCCAATTTTACGGACAAGTGTATCATATGCACCAAGTCATGTAAAGGAAGCACCTGGCACCTTTTTGTATAAATAGAACAGAGAAAGAAGAACACAAGGCAGGACCTTTTTGGGAAGGATTGTAATAGATTTTCTGCATTCAAGAAGTTAATACAAGCAGATTTGAAGATTCCTAATTCCGTCACGACTGTGTCTCAAGTTTGTCTGTTTTGTTTTTTTGTTTCTTTTATGTTGATTGTTTCTTTTCATTTTGCTCTACATAATTGATGGGTATCACTACAATTTAGTATAACCACTACTGCAGTGAAAGGATTTCATCATTCCGTAAGTGTTTCTTGTCTTTCCTCTACACCAGCTATTAGCCGATGCAAGACCAATTCACATTTACAGGATCATCTATTTATTTACACTATATCAATTATGTCTGTGTTAGTTTCTTCTTTTACGTATGTGCGAGTTTTCTATTGACCAAAACCTTACATTATTCACTGTTAAGCATTTTTCTCCCACGCCACACCTTTTTATCCAAAATAACACAGTTACGAGAAAAGGCCTTCAGTTTGTGTTTTTATTTCATTCTTCATGCACGAGTTTCCCTTCACTTCAACCAAATTGAACAACGTCGAAACCTCTCGTTAAATCATCTATTACTGTGATGTTTTCTCAATGACTGTCCTTGTAGCTATTCAACCGAATATTCAGCCTGGACTCTCTAATCAAAATCATATCGCGTTAAATCTTTTTGATACAATACTCATAACTGCTAACACTTGGGAAGAACTTGAACGTTCATGGACAGCCATTGAACGAGATATTATTGCTCAAGAGCAGTTGGAACCTAGACGTAGGGAACATAGAAATCTGCCTTAGTTTCCCACGCCGAAAGTGACTTTATTATTGTATACATATTTTACCTATTTTTGGATGCCTTGACACTGCACTTTAAGCCTTAGTATAGACTTAGGAACAACATCTTTCTGGCGCCGTTGCCGGGGAACGAAGTTACGAAATCTTTTCCGTGGGAAAACGACAAACAATTTCGTTGATAGTGTTACTCTTTGATAGTGAACATAGAGTGCACACCATTTTAAGGCTTGTTTTAAATCTTTCACTTGGCGACTCCACTAAAACACAAACTAGCGTCTGGTAGAAGACATACCAGAAAGAACCCGGATGGCAAGCTGATTACACCTATTAAAAATCCTGAAATTTTTTTAAGAGTGAGAGGCTCACTTGAGACAACCGCTTCGGTTAATAAATCCAAAAACCCACTTTTTAAGACCAAATGCCCTTCAGAGCCTCCTACTTCTAGCAGACCTCTGTCGGATATCAAAGATCCGGAAACAAACTACTCAGAATTTAGGAGTGAGCCACATCAAACTTTCTCACCTATAAACAAGGGAAAGGGTCCTTTAGAGAGATCGTTATCATTTGATATACCATCCTTTCTTTGGCAGAATTTCCCCACCCTGCCTGATTCAAAGGACTGTATTACACCCCCATTTTCTACTCCTAAGTCGATGGCAGGCGTCGGAGGAGGAGGTGGAGGACCTAATGTCCCCCCTCCCGGAGTGTTTGCAAAAGTAGCGGCGAGATATGCTCCCCTGTTTTACCCACTCTCCTCCATGATTTACCTGAACATTACATCAAAAATATTCCTAAGTTCACTGGGGAGGGAGACCTAACTGCAGCCGAGCATATAAACTTCTTTGACCAGTTCGCAGACATATGCGGTATTGAGCATGAGGATGTCTATTCGAGACTACTTGTCCAAACTTTCGAAGGACAGGTCCAAACTTGGTTTCAGAGTCTTCCTGCAGCTTCTATACGGACATATAACACCTTGGAAGATGCTTTCCTCAGACAATGGGGAGAGCGAAAGGATTACTTATACTACCTTACCGAGTTTGGGTCCCTAAGGAAGAAAAACTTAGAAACAATAATGGAATTTATTCTGAGATTTAACAAACTTTATAATAAAATTCCAGCCACTGTTAAACCTTCCGAACCTTCAACCAAACTAACCTTTGCAGGGGCTTTCGAACCTGATTTTGCGGTGCTTTTGCGAGAAAGAAGAGGACCCACACTGAACAGAATGCAAGACGATGCTGTCGAAATAGAATCTAATATGATGGCTAAAATAGAAACAGCCAACCGTGATAGTAGACACTATAGGGAACCAGCAGGTCCTTCCGGGTCAAATAGATACACTGACGAAAGGGTGGATGATATGGCCCGAATAATTAAAGATCTGTCCAACAAAATCTCTAGGATGGAGTTGGATCAAGCTAAAGCTGATTCTCCTAACAAAAGGGACTTCAGGAGAAACCCAAATCCCCAAAATCAATAGAGGCAAATAAAGAATGAAGATCAAAAAATACAAGCTCCACTAAAAAACAAAAATTTTATAGGAGCAAGTGACCTCCAAGATTTCGGAGATTCAGAAGAAGAAGTTGCATGTTTCGGTGATGAGTGTTCGCAGCCATTTCTGACTAGGGAAGACTATGAGAAATCCTTAAATACCCCTCAACCGTCTAACGAAGAAGAAGAAGGTGATCATACTGACCTCTGCATATCTCAACCAGAAACAGAAATGATAGCGGCTGATTTTCAACCCATATACAATCTGAGATAAAAAAAAAAGCCTACCTCAACTGACCAACCTAAGAAAATCCTACCAAGGGGTCAATATCATGAACCCCCTTTGGAAGAGACATTGTTACCATTACCCAATGATAAATACAAGGTAACAAAAACTCAATAGTCTCAGGTGAAAAAGGCTGAGACCCAAACAAAGGAAACAGAACCGAGAAATAAAGTTACAACTTCAAATAAGATCACGAGTGATAAATCAATTCAGACAAATAAGTTGGTAAGAGAAAGTCCAGAGGTCTTAACCAAAGAAACGGACAAGGCCAATACATCTTACAATTTTGAAAATGAATTAAATAAAATTAAGATACCAATTCCTTTGGTAGAATTAGCAGAAAACCCCACTTATCGGAAGCAAATTGCCAAAGCAATGGGTGTTTATGAGCCAGAAAGTCACTCCGACGTTATCAACCTAGAATATGATAGACCTAACATCACCTTTGGTCCTCATTTTGAGGGATTCAAAGACAACGTAGCTCCTTTCTATATCACCCTGAATATACATGACCAATTATTGCATAACTGCATGTTAGACTCTGGGGCTTCACATAATGTTATGCCCAAAACTATAATGGAGAGGCTGGGGCTCCAGATCACTAGACCCTATGGAGACCTATACTCATTTGATTCAAGAAAGGTTAAATGTATGGGAATGATAAAAGATCTGGTAGTTACCCCGGCTCAGGTCCYGGTCAAGAGTATCCTAATGGATGTGGTTATTGCAGATATTCCCCCCAAATATGGTATGTTGTTATCCAGATCATGGGGAGCCAAGTTGGGAGGTTCTCTACAATTRGACATGTCATATGCCACAATCCCAATTTTCGGTGGACAATTTACCCGTTTATACCGAGAAACAAGATTAGCATATACTGTCAGTGATCCTCAGAACCCAAATAACTTTCCCATTTATGTTGTGAACCAAGATCTGGGGAATTCCATATTGTCTTTTGATGACGGTTTAGATGGATGTCCAAAAGAACTTGATATGAAACAAGAAGAGCTTATCCCTTTGACTAAAGAACTATGCAAAAATGGTAGCTGGAAAATGTACTTCGATGRCGCTTCATCTTCTGAGGGAGCTGGTGCTGGCATACTTTTAATAGCACCTGAAGGTAAGTTTACCATTCCTTTCTCATATCGCTTACAATGGGACATAGATTATACCAACAATGTATGCGAGTATGAAGCATTGATCTTAGGTTTAGAGGCTGCCAAGAAGTTAAACATAAAAAACTTGGAGGTTTACGGTGACGCCGAATTGATAGTGAAACAAGTAAACCGACAATACCTAGCCAAACATCCCAGATTAAGAACGTATAGAAATTGCGCTTGGGATCTAATGGAGAATTTTTTCTCATCTATAAAAGTTCATTTTATTCCTCGCACTGAGAATCTGCATGCTGATGCATTGGCTAAGGCAGCCTCAACCTTTTCCCCTCCCACAAATGTTAAACTGAAGTATCATATTGAAATCAGATATAAACCCTCTATACCAGACAATGTTCGACACTGGCAGGTCTTTGAAGATGACGAACAAATTCAGAAATTTGTTATAGCAATAGGTGAGTTCTCCGAAACCCATCCAGACCAAGAAAACCAAAATGAACCGAGATGGATTATGCAAGAAGACGAAGATCCTGAAGCCTTCCGAGAAAAAATAGCGGATCACCGCATGTTGGTCCTCAAAAATAACCAAATCCCGAAAGGTTTGATTCCTTTGGAAAGACTTTTCGATCAGAATGACATACCTGTGAAGTCTACTTTGCAGCCCCAACTAGAAGAAGTGGAGGATTGCAACATAGGAACTGAGAAAGATTCCAGGGTGGTAAAGATATCTAAATTTCTCCCTCCTAAGGTAAGAGACCAGTATAGAGATTTACTTAGACAGTATAAAGATGTTTTCRCCTGGTCCTATGATGAGCTTCGAACATACGATACTTCTATAATTGAGCACAAGATACCTTTGAAGCCCGGAGTCAAGCCTTTTAGGCAGAATCTTAGGCAGTTCAATCCCATTTTGTTGCCTGTTATTGAAAAGGAAGTTAAGAAGCTTTTAGACGCGAAAATAATCGTACCTCTAAGATACTCTGACTAGATAGCAAATTTGGTCCCTGTCAGAAAAAAGAACGGAGAAATCAGACTGTGTGTAGATTTTCGGAACTTGAATAGGTCCTCTCTTAAAGATAATTATCCACTTCCTAAAATGGACCATGTCCTAGAAAAGGTAGTTGGGGCAAATCGGATGTCTATGATAGATGGATTTTCTGGGTACAACCAAATCGCCATGAATGAGCAAGATAGAGAAAAAACCGCTTTCACCACGCCATGGGGTACATTCATGTATGATAAAATGCCTTTTGGGTTAATGAATGCAGGGGCTACCTTCCAKCATGCCATGGATATCGCTTTCGTTGGAGAAAGAGATAAGTTCATAGTAATCTACCTCGATGATTTAACGGTTTTTTCCAAAACCGATGAAGAACATTTGATCCATTTAAAACAGACTTTCGAAAAATGTTGTAGGTATGGTCTATCTTTGAACCCAAAGAAATCACATTTCGCCATGCAGAAAGGTAAGCTTCTAGGGCATATCGTATTTAAAGATGGAATCAAGATTGATCCTAAGAGAGTTGAAGCGATACAAACTATCAAGATTCCTAGAAACGTTAAAGAAATTCAAGCTTTCTTGGGTACAATAAATTTTTTACGAAGGTTCGTACCAAATTTCGCTGAGATTGTTAAATTGATCACAGGAATGTTGAAGAAAGATAGCAGAGTAAATTGGACCGTTGAGGCTAAAGCATCGTTCGAACATATTAAAAAAGTTATCAGGGAGGCACCTGTGTTAACAAGCCCAAATTACTTGAAATATTTCCTCATCTTCTCATTTACTTCTCAACATACTATCACCGCAGTGTTACTGCAAAAAGATGATGAAGTTTTTGAGCGCCCAATCACGTTTTTTAGCAAGAGCCTTAGGGATGCTGAACTAAAATATGATATAATGGAAAAACAGGCGTACGCAATGGTGAAAGTGCTAAAGGCATTCAGAACTTACGTTCTACATTCAAAAATTATCGCATATGTACCAACCAGTGCTGTGAAGGATATATTGGTACAGCCAGACAGTGATGGAAAACGAGGACGTTGGCTCGCTAAAATACAAGAATTTGATTTGGAAATCAAACCAACTAAATTGGTAAAGGGAAAGGGTTTGGCCAAACTCTTGGCTGAGTCAAACCTTAAAGCTCTCGATATCAATTGCCTACAAGGGGAAGATGGAGATATACATTTGCAAGAGCCGGAGGACCAGACATATCCAAGCAAGGTTGAAGAAAAGTTCATATCGTCAAGCTGGTATAAAGATATAGTCTTCTACTTGCTAAACCCGAGATGCCCAGATGGGCTAACACCAACCAAATACAGAACCTTAAAACTTCATTCTGTAAAATATTGCATCTCCGAAAATCAACTATTCTGGAAGGATCCACTCGGGTTTTTACTAGTTTGTCTGGTTGAGTCAGAAACTCTACGAGTTATAGAAGAATTTCATGAAGGAATCTGTGGAGGGCACCATGCGTGGAGAGCCACGGCCTATAAGATCTTGAGGGCCGGGTACTATTGGCCAAAACTATTCTCGGACGTCAATGCCAAAGTACGTGCCTGTTACTCATGTCAAATATTCGCTGGTAAGCAGAAACTCCCTGCATTACCACTCGTTCCAGTCAAAACCGAAGCCCCGTTWCAACAATGGGGRTTGGWCTTCATAGGAGAAATCAATCCCCATTCYAGTGCTYARCATAAGTGGATCTTAACGGCSACAGATTATTTTACCAAGTGGGTGGAAGMAATTCCAACCAAAAGRGMAACRGACWCRGYGGTGATCRACTTCTTGGAAGATAACATCTTATCRAGATTCGGGTGTCCTCGAAAAATTGTTACCGACAACGCCCAGGCTTTCAAGTCCATGGCTATGATCGACTTCTGCCAGAAGTATAGTATCGTTCTCGGCCATTCCATGGCTTATTACCCTCAGGGAAATGGGCTGGCTGAATCATCTAATAAGAGCCTGGTAAACATGATCAAAAAGGTACTAAACGAAAACAAGAGGTCCTGGCATGTACATTTGAAGCACGCATTGTGGGAAAACCACATCAGCACTAAGATATCTATTGGCATTTCTCCATTTCAGATGGTATATGGGACCGAGGTGGTTCTGCCCATAAACTTAGCATTGCCAGTAATGAAATTATGGCAAGATCAAAACGAAGAACCCAATCATGTAACCAGAAGAATTAACCAATTAATTGAGGTTCAACAGATCAGAGTGGGGGTCGATGAGAAAATGCAAAAATACCAAGACAATATGAAAGCATTGTTCGATATCAAGGCAAAGGATAGACAGTTCCTTCCTGGTGATTTAGTGTTAAGATGGGATACGAGAAGGGAAGAAGCCGGGAAACATGGAAAATTTGACCACCTTTGGTATGGACCATTCAGGGTCTCGGCTCCAGAAGGAAAGAATTCCTTTCTTCTGGAAAATATTGATGGGGAAGTTCTCAGCACCCCTGTCAATGGGCGATATTCGAAGCACTACATGACGTGACAATAGTTAGATAGAAAATTGTTATATATGTATATCTATATTTTTAAATAAATAAAGTTCATTATGAGTTTTTGTACATATTGATGTTTTTGTTCAAATATTTATTTTCAATTTTTGGTTTTCCTTCTTAAATTTTCAACACATTTTCAAATAAGACTCGTATTCATTTTTGAAGGTTTCCAGCCTCAGGCGAAGCTGACAGAAAAAATAATGTACAAACCGGTGTGGATAATAGAACAACATAAATTAGGTGATACATAAGATAATTCATAGTCCACAAGGAAATCAAAAGGCATAGGTGAGTCTTCTCGATACATATATCATGAAAGGTTGTTTAAAGCAATCTGAGGTAATATTGTCCAAATTGCAATGTAAAAGGTTAGATAACAGGATTATTATTGGACTTTGATCTTCAAACTAAACTTGAATGAATATGTTAAACCAAAGGTAATCATGTCATAATTTTTGTCCCCGAATGCATTCAAAAAAAAAAACTAGTCCAGAACTGTTGCAACCGTTTTTATGTTAAATCATTTAATTGCTGCCTTGTTTTCTCTCTATATTTGGGCCTAACTTTAGGTGAGTCATTATCTTCCTAGGCCTTTAGGAAGGGATAAAGGTTCCTTTCATTTCAAACCTCAGGGATTCCGAAGCAGATCTCAATAAAAGCTGGTTTTCACAACTACTTGATCCTCTACTAAGCAAAGGAACGCTTATAGCGATCCTAACTTTCCTAGGTTTTTCAATAGGGTCCTAAAAATCAAAGCTTGCTTGAACAAGATGTTCCTTAAAAAAATTTATTCTCCCCTGTCTCCCTGAGAACCAAAGGACTTGTGAGGGTCAAAGGAAGGTTGATACCAAGTAATCAAAATAAGTTAACAGTCCTCTGATTAAAAAAAAAAAATGTATATATACACAGATCTCAGCCCTGATATGAACTGATTGCTCCCATCTTCGTGTTTTAGAAATAAATAAAATACTGAGATAGGCGGTGAAAGGAAATTCAGAAATGATTGCCCCCACCTAGTCCATTAAGACGATGAAAGGAAATTCAGAAATGATTGCCCTCGTCTTAGCGTTTAAACGCATAAATATTTTCCGAAGTGGTGAAAAGAAATTCAGTAAAAAGGGGCCAGACAACTTCACTGGGGTACTGAACAGGCTCGTTGTCAGTGAAGCAATGTCTGAGAGATCTGTAAGGCTGTTATACGTAAATATCAATTAACTCTGGTAATCAATGCTTTCTGACAACCTGACCATTTCCCCAAATTCAAAAGGGACTTCCCTTTTTTAGATTGTATAATATCATTCTTTAATGCAAGATGAGAATCACAAGACCTATTGAATACCTTAGGATAGTTACGACTGTCTTGAAGCGTTCCCCAAACTTAGTAGTGAGAAAGGGAAAATTTCGAAAGTGACTTCAGCTGTGGTTGGAAAGAGTATCTGAGTTCGAAAAGTTTCTGGGTTACCAAGCGAAAGATTTTTCCCCCTTTCTATCTTTTTCTTTGGATTTTTTCCTTGATTTTAAACTATGACTCCATTTACCCAATTTTGGCACCTGGTCTACTGTTCTTCCCGCCTCACAGGGAAGCGGGATCCCTAGTTGGAGCCTATGTTGGAGCCGCCCTTGTTTTTCACCTCGCACAAATTTTCAATGTTTAATACTTAAGATCTAAGGTCGTTTTTCTTCTCTTTCCGAACTCATAAAACTCTCAAATCTTGTCGCATGAGTAGCAATGCTTTTTCACGTTCAAAAAAGATCCATTATTCGCAAGTATGTTTGCTCTCTGGTTTTATTTTGGGATGTCGCGGTTCTGACACCTTATTTCTTGAATTCACAAGTCCCGAGTTGCGAGAATGCAAACTCGTTTCTAATTTTCGTCCAAGGAAAGAATAGTATAAAATATTTAACCCTTTATTAGACATCATCGGGGTTTCGCGCCTCAGCATTCGTCGACCCTAAATTTTTGTTTTTACAACCTCGAGAGCCGGGAACGCGATAAACCTTTTTTGGTAAACCTTATTCAAAAACCAAGGTTAAAAAACTAACCACGATTAAACCTGGTTCTCGGCACATCGCAGCTCGACATTTTCTTTCATAAAGTTAAGGTGTCCAAAACTCCAATTCGCGAAGTTGCGACATAATTAATTTAAACCTAATTATCGCTGCATTGCGATATCGCGGCTCGACATATCATTCTCCTAAAAAATTGCCTTTGAGTTCCCGAGTCACGATCTGGCGATTAAGTTAATCATATCATTAAGGATCCGCTACGTCATGATTATTGTTAATTAATGCTAAGATTGCAACTCGCAGTCTCGCGAGTTGTAAAGTCAAAACGTTAAAGGGAAATTCACGAGATAACGAAAAGCGAGGCAATCTTTAAGTCGTTAGGATTTGAAATTTTAGAAAAATAATTTTAAAATGAAGTACGTCCCACGCATCAAGGTTGGCACACTTCACAAGGGATTTACTTACTCTCCATGACCCGGTGGCCTGTCAAAGCTGCCAAACATTGATGGCATTAATGAGGATTAGGGTAAATCCATGAACAAATAAAATCGGATTTATACATTTAATTTGGTTTTAATTTGCGATTTGACAGACTTCTTCCATAGGGTACAATATTTTTCAAATATATATGACAGTTTCGTTCTGTGCTATAAACATTTATCTTAGCGCATATAACTCACTTTTCTCCAAGAAAACTTATCCTCACATGTATACACAGGTCTACTGCAGAAGAACAAAAAGGCAAGCTTCAGCTATGGCACCGAGGAGAGCAACTAAAGAAAATGTCGAAGTCGCAGCACAGGGTCCGGACAATGTCTCTGATACTTCGCCCTGGTCGAGTGGCTCAGTATCCACCTGGTCATCTATTTCAAATGTCCTGCAATCTGAATTAGTAAACTGTTCAGACTCTGATGACTATAATTATGATATTGTGAAGGACGACCTGAACACTAGGTACAAGACAATTGTTCAGTCGGGGATGCACCTGGTTGCAACCAGACCTCGGTTTCTCCCATACTACGATATGATCCGATGGGCATTGGATCACGTCGACTTAATCACTAGAACCATCCTAAATGACCGAGGGATCACGGTCGGTACCTTCAGACCGGAGCATATCCAGTCCATGTATAAACTCCCCACAACTTTTGAATATACATATGGCAAAGAATTCCTGGAGGAATTCAAAAAGAAGGAATGCCAAGAATTTGATAAAACCTTGTCAGGCTTGATAAAAGACTGGGTGTCGCGTTCCACGACATTCTGAGTGAACAACAAGGGTGTGTATTCGATTTCTTCATTGGAGCCAAATTACATGTATGTGGCAATGATGACTTGTCGGCTTTTCGGATGGGAGGATACCGTGCATTTTCAAGTCCAGTGGGTACCTCTCATCTTTCGGGTAGCAGAAGGTTCCTCATTCAATTGGGCAAAAATTCTCTCTGATAGTTTGTTCAACGGGATCACCGAATACCGGGAGAAAAAGGAAGCACGGAGACCATCTGGATTTTTCATGTCCTCATATATCATGGACGCAATATGCTCCATGACACCTTTTCCTTTAATGAATTGGGATTGGACTCCATCCGAAGAAAAAACTGTGCATGAGTACCATGATAAGCTGTGGGAAAATAATGCGAATGAGTTTATTTATGAGATTTTTAACTGGGTGATGGTGCCCCTGCACGTCACCATTTTTGGTCTTTTGCCACCCTGCATCTCGGATAGCATGGCTGCGAATCTAAGCCATATTGCAGACTGGTACGTGGAGGAATAATTATCCTATTTGAGAGTATTCGGAGATGTTGTTCCTCCTCTGTCCCTCCCACAATTTATCCCCAACAAACTGGCATGTCGCGAGATTTCTCGAGAAACAGTGATTGGCGGCGTGAGCAAAGAATTAAAAGAATCAACAAAGAAGGTATGGTCGTCTTTGCCTATCCGGCTTAATTCCTATTCCTTGCTAGATTTCGGACACGCTAAGGCTGAGGCTGCAGCTTTAGATGGCTTAAATTTGGCCTATATTGAATATAAAAGGCATGATCCACAGAGGATCGTAAGTACTCATTTAGGAAATTGTGGATTAAAGAGGTTCGAACACGAATCCTCGCCCTCGGATGATGTTTTTCGAGGGGCCAGATCCTATCCGGAAGTACAATTCCGAATCAAATCCCTAGCGGCCGAAGACAGGGATTTTGTCTTAAAATTTTAGGCGAACAGGAAGCGATGTCTCCCCGTGGTGCTGGGAGGTTTGGCACTTCCTAAAAACAAGGAAAAAGAGGCTGAAAGTTCTGAGGGGCAAACATCTAACCCCAAAAAACATCGAGAAGAGGAGCGGGAGGAGAGTCCTGAGCCGGAGAAGAATCTAGACAAGGAGAAGAGTCCTGAGCGGGAGGAGAATCCCGAAACAGAAAACGAGGTTGTTGATCCTCCTAAGGAGCATAATCTGGAGGTGGAAATAAAAGACACAAACCTACCGGAAACTCAAAATCTGGAGGCGGGAATGAAGACCTCTGATCCCCCGAAAGAGCAAGATCCACTCATCACACCGGGGAAGGCTGCGAAGAAGATTGGCCAGGCCATCAACTCTGTCACACCCTTGCAGTCGATGCAAGGAAACATACAGGAAGGATGGATTTTTGGCGAAGAGCTGAGACCTATAAGGGCAGAGGAATTCCCTCCTAATGAATTCTTTTTTGATAGAAAAAGAAAAGCTGTAGTTAAGCAGGAATTTCATCAGGAGGGAGAGTCCACTGTCAAAAAGTACAAAGTGATAACCGATGGGAAGAACAAAAGGAAAGATGAATTTGCCACAGAGATTGCAGGAATGCTGGGAGCGTACGCAACAGCAAATCAATTCTCGGTCGCGGCATTAAAAAATCAGCTCAAAGCAAAGAATCGACTGATCAAGACTCTTGAAGCTCGAATAGCTTTAGCTACGGAAGATGCTAAGAGTCAAGCGAGTGGAGCAATAGAGCTAGCCCAATTGGCCGATAGGAAAGAAATCAAGGTCCTCAAGACCAAGATGGAACAGGCAAATTCAGTTATCCGAGATAGTCGGGTGCAGTTCGGCCACCAGAGGGATACGATCACACAATTACAGGCTCAGTTAGAGGTCACAGAAATCAAGGTGATTAACGTCGAGATTGTCAAATCTCGAGCAATCGACATTCGGAGCAGGGTCTCTTCTACTCAACAGAGCCTACTAAACAAGATCGGGGAGTTTTGAAAAGATTGCTTGTTGATGAATCAGATTTCTGAGAATCTGATTGTCAAGGAAAGAAACGCAGAAGCTGCTCGGGTCATCTTCCAGGAAGCAGTGATAGCTACCAATAACATCTTTTTAGCAGGGACCCCCGGGCTATCCATTGCCGAACAGAAAAGAGGTAATATTTTGTTAAAGAACTGGGAGAATGATATTGCTTTAAGCAAGGAACAGGCACAAAAAGTGACGAATTCACTAGAAGAAACCTTCAAAAACATAAATGCTAAACTATTAGGGATGGAGAGTGGAGGAGACACAGAGACGCTGAGGCAAATAAATATGGAGTGGATATCCCTTGACATAAAAGAGAAAAATGAGAGAAATTTGATGGAAATCTCTAAGATGGACAGGACATAGATGGCTCAAATTGATGAGCATCTAATTCAACCCAGCACATAACTCGGCACCCTTGATATTGTTGATGCATATATGGGAACTCAACTTCCGCAATTAGCCCGAGACTGCTATTCTGCATAAGCCAGTTGTCAAGCAGAACCGTCACAGCTGATATCCCAATTCCTGGACAAATGTAGGATATGCACTGAGTCTATGCAGAGACAAGCACTTGGCGCATATTGAAAATGGAGTTGAAGATATGGAGTGATTTCGCTCCTAACAACTGCCTAACAGAACCGCCACAGCTTGTATCCAATTTTACGGACAAGTGTATCATATGCACCGAGTCATGTAAAGGAAGCACCTGGCACCTTTTTGTATAAATAGAACAGAGAAAGAAGAACACAAGGCAAGACCTTTTTGGGAAGGATTGTAATAGATTTTCTGCATTCAAGAAGTTAATACAAGTAGATTTGAAGATTCCTAATTCCGTCACGACTGTGTCTCAAGTTTGTCTGTTTTGTTTTTTCGTTTCTTTTATGTTGATTGTTTCTTTTCATTTTGCTCTACATAATTGATGTGTATCACTACAATTTAGTATAACCACTACTGCAGTGAAAGGATTTCATCATTTCGTAAGTGTTTCTTGTCTTTCCTCTACACCAGCTATTAGCCGATGCAAGACCAATTCACATTTACAGGATCATCTATTTATTTACACTATATCAATTATGTCTGTGTTAGTTTCTTCTTTTACATATGTGCGAGTTTTCTATTGACCAAAACCTTACATTATCCACTGTTAAACGTTTTTCTCCCACGCCGCACCTTTTTATCCAAAATAACACAGTTACGGGAAAAGGCCTTCAGTTTGTGTTTTTATTTCATTCTTCATGCACGAGTTTCCCTTCACTTCAACCAAATTGAACAGCTTCAAAACCTCTCGTTAAATCATCTATTACTGTGATGTTTTCTCAATGACTGTCCCTATAGCTATTCAACCGAATATTCAGCCTGGACTCTCTAATCAAAATCATATTGCGTTAAATATTTTCGATACAATACTCATAACTGCTAACACTCGGGAAGAACTTGAACGTTCATGGGCAGCCATTGAATGAGATATTACTGCTCAAGAGCAGTTGGAAGCTAGACGTAGGGAACGTAGAAATATGCCTTAGTTTCCCACACCCAAAGTGACTTTATTCTTGTATACATCTTTTACCTATTTTCGGATGCCTTGACACTGCACTTTAAGCCTTAGTACAGACTCAGGAACAACACGTACTATGGTTTTCCAAGTGTTCAGATCCTCATAAGTACCCATGCCAAGGTGTCATATGAAGTACATCATGCCATTACTCTTCTACGTGGCCTCAGGCTTCATGATTTTCTTGCCATGCATGGTGATTAATGCCTCTGCCTACCATTTGAATTGTCATAGCATTGTTTTGTGGAAACTCGGGGCTATGGCTCTGTGGTTTTTCATCAAACCCTACCTCCGAGTTCTGTGTTGATTCCCTTCTAATCGCCATGGCTCCAGTGGTAAGGATTGAGCCCAATGGCATCCAAACCTTGTTATCGTATGATAACGCCAGGGACGATTTAGAAAGGAATGGTTGGCGTTTATTCATTGAAAAATTTAAGGGTTTCAATCTGAGAGTTGCCCAAGAGTTCGCATTGACCTTTGATGGATGTATAGCAAAGATAGGTGACATTTAGCTAGAGTTAACTGAAGAATTTTTAAGCCAAGTTATGGGTTTACCAGCTGTCGGGAAAAAATGGTTCAAGAACGCAAAAGTTGAAGAGGTCCCCTGGACTTTGATGTTAACCTCATGGAAAATTACTAGTTGCAACTGAGGTATGCCAGTCTCATCTTTAAAACCTAGGTGGCATGATCTTCTTGCTATTGTGAAATAGTTCATTACGTGTGAAGGAAGATTTGGGTTAGTTTTCCTGTATCATCTGCGATTGCTTATGAGTTTCATTGGCTTCCCATTGAACATGCCCTACTTCCTTCTTAGAAGTCTGTACAAGATGGGAAAATGGTTTAGGAGGTAGAGGTCTGATTTGAGTTTATTCCATCATGGTTTAATTAAAATTACCCTTGTGCATCAGTTGCAATTACACAACGATTGTTGGGATAATTTTGTTTTATGAAATGGCTTTGGAAATAGTGAGTTGGGACAAGTTGATAAGCTTGTTGTCATAGAAACCCTTATGAAACCTACCGGTTCTCCTCCTCCACTCTTGCCCTGTGATCCTGCCCCTAATATTGAACCCTCGACCTACCCTAAAGTTACTCAACCAAACAATCAACCGGGGTTGCACCCTAAGAGTTGCACTAAGACTGTTAAAAAACCCACAGGGAAGAAACTAAAGGGCAACGCCGATGTTAATTACAAGAATAAAAGGGCTGGTCATTTGATTTCACGATGTGCTCGAAACAAATCCAAACCCTGTGTAGACACAAAAAAAACAATTGAGGTAAGTGAAGACTCGGATTCAGAAATTGAAAGGTTCTTGGCCAAAGAGGATCCGATGTCATATGGACTTTGCCCTCACAAACCCTACGATTATGTTAGCAACCTACCTCCATGTCTAAAGGATAATCCTGAATTTCCCAACATTCGATTCTGTGATAAACCTACCTTTCACGTGGATGCTTCTCCAATCCTTAATGTTGGCAGTGCTAATGCATAGTCTCTACAGCCACAGTGTGATGAATGTTGATCCCGGATCGATAGGTATTATATGGATGTGCCTTTGCTACAGTCCTGGCTTAAATCTTTAAAAGACCAAGTGGATTTGTTGACAAACGAGAACATCAGACTCCAATCCTTAACTCAAGCAAAGGAGAAATGCCTAAAAACTACAGGATCTTTCATTTTTAAGAATGTAGAGGCAGCGAAAACAATAGTAAACTCCAAGATTGCTTGATATGTTTTAATCCCATGATTTGAAGTATGATCTTTTTCAAGTTTAGCATGATTTTGTCACTCTCAATTTAGGATATACAATTTGTTTGAATAGATTAATTTTTAGTTTGTTTTGTTTGTTGAATAAAATATGATTGTAGTTGTAATTATAACTAGCTACAGAATCGTAAGATTCTAAGCCAGTTAGAAAAATTCGAATTGCTTGATTTAACAATTGAAAACGTATCTAAAATCTTCCCATTTTTATTTGTTTTCAGGAACCCTTGATTTTCAAGGAGATATGAGGCACTGTTGAGATCTCCCAGCCATACCATCTTTGTGTTTTTAGTAAATAGATTAGGCTATTTGTATTTTGATACCAAGTAAAATTAGGGAGGTTGCATCCCCCATATTTTTGGAATAGATCTGATATTATCAACAGGAAACATTGTGTTCCTGGAACCTATATAAGTATGCTATTTTGTAAACATGAGATCATCTCTGCCTAGGGAAAGACTATGGCTTTTTCATTTACAAACTTGAATGAAATATAATACTTGTCATAGCTTTAGCTTTTCCGTATTGTGGTTTTATTCAAGTCATAATTATTTCAATTTGTAATTAGATTATGATTGCTTTCGCTGTCGTGGTTTACTACAAATTGGTATGATAGAAATTTATATATTATCCATGTTTTATGTTCTAGATTTAACACACAACAATCATTTTGTTCAAACTTGAATTAAGAGATTTATCTTTATCTTTTATTGAACGTTTATACACAAGTTCTCCCAGCAGGATTTATCTTAATGTGATTGCTTGTGAAATTATGAGATTGTTGTGATCAT
>JASDQU010100506.1:129828-159193 GCA_032191745.1 Picea mariana | reverse complement strand
TGTTTTCAATTAGACAGTTTGATATTCCATTTCTAGAGTATAAACAGATTAAATAATAGTTTTACTATTGTTTAAAAAATCAATTTATATTCGATTTTCACAGATTTAGATTAAAATTTGTATTTTGTACATATTATATATATATTAGAAATAGAATCATTTGTATATATTGTACATATAATAAGTAGAGTTAATTTAGAGTTAGTAGATCTATATATAGTTTTCAGCGATTATTATTCATCAAGTTATTGCATTTTCTTTAGTTTTGTTTTTTCGCTTTCTTTAGGACTTAGATCGACCAACGTAGCCGCTAAACCCGTCGTAGTGGATTAATCCAAATGGCTTAGGTTAATTAGACAACCCCGGACTAGACTCACTTCTCTAGTTGACGAGTAGTCAATTTCGCCCGTCAACACCACCGAAACCTGTTACATGGTAGCAAGATCATATTTTTGCCCAGATCTGACTTTTTCTCAACAAAATCTTTCAAGGTTGGTTTATAAAGATGCATAATAATTAAATACATCATATTTAAGGTTTTATCTTGATGTATTTAATGTTTAAGAAGGTGAAAAAGTGAAAATGGTGACCTAGTTCATGAGCAAAAAACTGTCTTTTTTGCCAAAGGTGGCAAATTCGAATTTCCTATGAAGATTCATCAGCCTTGGAAGGTTTTCTACATATGTTAAAGATTTTGGAGGATATGAAGGCTATCAAGATAGAGTTTGACTCCTTAGATAGGATCTTTTACTATTTTGTTTTGACTTTCCATTTTTAGTATTCTACATCCATTTTTATAGGATCTCATCCAACACTTGTTGTATCTATTTTGATTTGACTATTTTTAGAAAATCTGATCCATCTTTCAAGGATCTAGATATCATCTTGTAAAGCTATAAAGCTAAAGGTAGAAGATGAACTAAGGGTTTGATTTTGAGTTCTAAACTATACTGCTATTGTGATAGAGATTCCTTCTATAATATGTTCAGCCTGCAAGCTTATTTCACTATTATTGTTAGATCTTCTTTTCTCTTTATGTTATATGCTTATGAGTTGAATTATGTTCTGTATCTATGTTTACATAGTCCATTTGTGACTGTCATCTCACTATCTGATTAGTAAGCAAAGGATCATAAGTATTTATTGCTGATCTGTTAGCCCATCATATCTATTGTTTTATAGACATATGTTCTGGTTAATTGATTAGTCTCTTTATCCATTTGATTCACCTATCTGATAATAGGTCTTGAAGGCCTTGCATTGTATGAATATCCTTAGATAGTCTTGGGATACAATCCAGTGAGTTAGAGATTCATCTTGATCCAAACCCACACCTATATTTGAGAAAATAGTTTCCAAAAAGATTAAGTTACCAGACATCTCTGACTTATAGCCTAGGAGAGTTTCCTGGAGTGATAACAACTTGGAGCCATTGCCGAGGAGAGGAGATTGAAGCTCAGTTTCCCTGGGAGATGACATAGATCCAACTTTGATGATAGACAAAGCTTGGACATTATTCAGTTGTAATAATCTATCTAGTGACTCCATGAAGGATGAATCCAGTGGCGACTCCATTGTTCAGAAATTTGTTGGTGACTCCATTGGTATGACATGAACAAGATCTTATCCAAGAGGTATGCATTCTATGATTTTTCAAGTATTGTTGGTTTCCCTAATCAAGTACCTACTAGAGATGAATGAGAGAATAGTCTTCCCAGATTTTGAGGAGAAGAGTGGGAAGTGCCAGCTAAACATATGTTGGACTTTCATGATTACATGCATCAGTTTCCTGTAGTGCATGAGGATGTTCAGATTCGGTTATTCTATTTTTTGTTAGAAGGGATTGCTCGTGATTGGTACCGGTCTTTGCCTTATGCCAGTATCAACTCTTTGGCAGATTTTCATGCTGCTTTTCATGTGTTTTGTAAAGGCATATTTTTAGATGACTTTCTATTTTCTGAATGTTGTCATGAGTTCAATTTACTGTATAAAGATCCCAACATTTGTGAATACTTTGTTGCAGTAGAGGATACTCTTCATTATGATCAAGAAATTGTTGATCCACATTTTGATAAGCATGATGATGCTTTTGACTTTGTATTGAAGGCATCCATTAAAGATGGTTGTCATGAAGATTCAGAGGTGTTGAATGATAATTATAACATAGACACACCTGGCATCACATCAGATGTGTTTATTGTAGTAGAAGATCAACATGTTTCTTTTGAGTATATTGATGTCAAAGAGTAAATGTTTATATCATCAAGTGAAATTGATAAATCAACGAGTGACGTTTTCAGATCTGTAGAAGATAATGAGGGCAACCTATAGTTTCAAGATTTGCAGGAACTGATAGTTTTCAGCAGATACAAAGAGAGTGATGGTGAAGAGGAGAAGAAACGTTGAGATCAGAAATTGAATTTGTATTTTCCTCTAACAGAGATCAAGCAGTCTACATTCAGCGTTGAGTTTTGTGAAGGAAAAGAAGAGCAACATTATAGTCAGTTGGGACAGCAGCAAGAAGAGGTATTTCTTTGTGGTTTTTATGATATCGTTGCTGATTATCGTGATATTATGAGCAACATATATGTTAAAATATTTTTGTCAGGTGAAAGTCGGCTTTATCATCTCTTCAAACCACTTTCCTGTTCGATGTAGATTCTTTTATTTTTGGGGTCAATATCAAGAACAGGTTCAGTGAATCATTGTCTGACATGGCTTCATTGGAAGCATGAGTTTACTTGATTAAGCATCAATACAATGGTTAGAGTAGGAGTAGAGAGAGAATAAGCTCGCCATCGAGCATGAGATCCTTTTCAGTATAGTAGTTTGCAGCAGGAACTTGTGTTCGACACTTTGTTAGAGTTTGAATAAGTTATAGATGTTGGATTAGGTTTTGAAATTATATTTTGACACTCCATAGCCCAATGGATGTGAGGTATTGCTACCAGGTTTATAGTTGAACATTTGTGGACATATTGAAAATATCTAGTGAGGCTATTAATGACTCCATAGCCCAATGGAATTGACACAAATACAAAATTGTGGATGATTGCAAAGCAGGCTACAGGCATGCTACAGGTTTGCAGAGGAATAGTTGCACAGGCCACATGACTCCATAGCCAAACAGATAAGGCGACTGGAACGTCTTATTCTTGGAACCTCACTGGTAGGATTCCATCCCCGAGTAGGAGCCATATGTTATCTCCTAAAATAGCACTGTCATTTTGTCAAATTTTAGGTGATAGGAAGAGGTCCAAAAATTTATTTCTAAATTTTTATAGGCTTGTTAGAGAGCCTATTTTCTGAAAATAAGCTTGGAACAAGCATTGATTTTGGTATTCTCAAGAAAAAGCGAGAATCTCAGGTTTCGGTGGTTTAGGCGGGCATAAAAAGTGCTCATGAACCACCAAAAGCAGAGCTTTCAGTAGTTAACAGGCTAAATTCAGGTCTAGTGAACCATCGAAAGTGCAGATTTTCCAGAAATAACTTGCCTTGGGGAAAAACATTTTTCTGAGCAGTGGAAAGTTCATTTCACATGCTCAAATAGTCAATTGACAACTACACATTCTAATATTTCCAATGTTTCTTTCAGATCTGAATTTGAAGCTAGGTAAGGTAGTGAAAAGTTCCCCATAAGATGAGGTAGCGTTTTCATAAATGTGGTATTTCAGAATACTCAAATTGCCAAGTTCTTTAGATGCAGCAGCTCGTCAAGAAAATATAAATGAACTTAGTATAGATGTTGAATGGGTAAAATAGGTGCAAAGTTGCAGGTTTTTGAGCTAAAGGATATAAATAAGAATCACCCCACACTTTTTTTAGATGACTATGTGCAGAGTGCATGTTATAAGCATTGTTGGGGATGAAAAGGCGATTCTTCGTCTAGATGATTTCTCTACACCTTTGAACAATCACCGGTCCCAGAAAAGACTGATCAGAGCTTATCAGAACTTGTTTTCTTCATTGCATACTAAGGCTCTAGCTCCTCATAAGATTGAATAAATAAAAGACCGAAACTATGTTTTGTTGTGATGGATAACCCAATATTATTCAGCACAAACAAGAAAAATTTTGATTTTATAGATTCCCTTTCCATAATATATGATCATGATATTAATCCTAGGTGCTTGACAGAAGATATGCAAGAAGATATTCTTGAGCTTTCAGACCTTCACAACAAAGAATGATTGTTTTAGAGGTCATAGGTGTGCACAAACATGGATTGATTATGGGTTTCTCAGTCACATGTGTAAAGCGAGTATCAGCTGATTATTCATTCAAGCTTGAACCCAAAGTGGAGAATCATGGACAGATCTAAAGAGCTTGAATGAAGAGATGTTTGAAGACATTTCCACATGCTTATGGATATTTCTAGCTGTTGGAAGAAGATATCGATCTTATCATGATATATCAAACATTATTGCTGCTATCGAAGATACAAAGATGAAGCTTTGTGAAGTATCTAAAAATCATGTTCATACTAGTGAAGTTCTTGCCTTCACCAATTTTTGCCACCTTGGATCGTTTGGAATTTGTTGCAGGAGGCTCTATGATTACACTTCCTAAAGCACTGGAAGATTTCAGTATAGGGCAGAGGATATTTCTTCTTGTTTCAATACACCTGAATAATGAATGGATTCGATAGTTTGTTTCCCAGAAAAATGTTTCAGAACAAAAGGGCATTGGTGTTAGGTGGTCATGTTGATTTGAAAAATGATGAGCACCTAGAACCAAGTTGAAACATGGTTGCAAAGCAGGATCTTGACCAAGGATTTGATCCAACTTCGGAGATAACAAATGGGTGAAGATAACAACAAAGCTAGGTAATACATTTTGAAGATTTTAAACATTTTCATAAAGTTACAGGTTTTGGTGGTTAACAAGCCCAGATTTTTATCTCTTAACCATCGAAACCAGAGCTTTTCGGTGATTAACAGGCCCAAATTTTTGTCTCTTAACCACCGAAACCTGTTACATGGCAGGAAGATAGTATTTTATCCCAGATCTGACTTTTTCTCAACCAAATATTTCAAGGTTGGTTTCTAAAGATGCATAATAATTAAATACATCATATTTAAGGTTTTATATTGATGTATTTAATCTTTAAGAAAGTGAAAAAGTGAAAATGGTGACCTATTTCATGAGCAAAAAGATGTCGTTTTAGCCAAATGTGGCAAATTCGAATTTCCTATGAAGATTCATCGACCTTGGAAGGTTTTCTACATCTGTCAAAGAGTTTGAAGGATATGAAGGCTATCGAGATAGAGTTTGAATCCTTAGATAGGATCTGTTACTATTTTGTTTTGACTTTCCATTTTTAGTATTCTAGACCCATTTTTATAGGATCTCATCCTACACTTGTTGTATCTATTTTGATTTGACTATTTTTAGAAAATCTGATCCATCTTTCAAGGACCTAGATTTTATCTTCTGAAGCTATAAAGCTAAAGGTAGAAGATGAACTAAGGGTTCGATTTTGAGTTCTAAACTATATTGCTATTGTGATAGAGATTCTTTCTATAATATGTTCATCCTGCAAGCTTCTTTCACTATTATTGTCAAATCTTCTTTTCTCTTTCTGTTATATGCTTATGAGTTGAATTATGTTCTTTATCTATGTCTACATAGTCCATTGGTGACTATCATCTCACTATCTGATTATTAGGCAAAGGATCATAAGTATTTATTGTTGATATGTTAGCCCATCATATCTATTGATTTATAGACATATGTTCTGGTTAATTGATTATTCTCTTTATCCATTTTATTCACCTATCTGATAATAGATCTTGAAGGCCTTGCATTGTTTGAATATCCTTAGATAGTCTTGGGATAAAATCCAATGAGTTAGAGATTCATCTTGATCCAAACCCACACCTATATTTGAGAAAATAGTTTCCAAAAAGATTAAGTTACCAGTCATCTCTGACTTACAGCCTAGGAGAGTTTCTTGGAGTGATAACAAATTGGTTTCGTTGTTGGGGAGAGGAGATTGAAGCTCAGCTTCCCTAGGAGATGACATAGATCGATCTTTGATGATAGACAAATCCTGGACATCATTCGGTTGTAATCATCTATCTGGCAACTCCATGAAGGACGAATCCAATGGAAACTCCATTGTTCAGAAATCTATTGGTGACTCCACTGGTATGACATGAACAAGATCTTAGCCAAGAGGTATGCATTCTGTGATTTTTCAAGTATTGTTGGCTTCCCTAATCAAGTACCTACTAGAGATGAATGGGAGAACAATCTTCCCAAATTTCGAGGATAGGAGTGGGAAGTGCCAGCTGAACATTTGTTGGACTTTCATGATTACATGCATCAGTTGCAGGTAATGCATGAGGATGTTCAGATTCGGTTATTCTATTTTTCATTAGAAGGGATTGCTCCTGATTGGTACTGGTCTGTACCTTATGCCAGTATAAACTCTTTAACAGATTTTCATGCTTCTTTTCATGTGTTTTGTAAAGGCATATTTTCAGATGATTTTCTATTTCCTTAATGTTGTCATGAGTTCAATTTACTGTATAAAGATCCCAACATTCGTGAAGACTTTGTTGCAGTAGAGGATACTCTTCATTATGATCACAAAATTGTTGATCTACATTTTGATAACCATGATGATGCTTTTGACTTTGTATTGAACGCATCCACTAAGATGGTTGTCATGAAGATTCAGAGGTGTTGAATGATAATTATAACATAGACACATCTGGCATCACATTAGATGTGTTTGTTGTTGTAGAAGATCAACATGTTTATTTTGAGTATATTGATGTCAAAGAGCAAATGTTTATATCATCAGGTGAAATTGATAAATCAACGAGTGACAATTTCATATCTGTAGAAGATAACGAGGGCAACCTATAGTTTCAATATTTGCAGGAACTGATAGTTTGCAGTAGATACAAAGAGAGTGATGGTGAAGAGGAACATAAAGGTTTAGATCAGAAATTGAGTTTGTATTTTCCTCTAACAGAGATCAAGCAGTCTACATTCAACATTGAGTTTTGTGAAGGAAAAGAAGAGAAACATTACAGTTAGTTGGGACAACAACAACAAGAGGTATTTCTTTGTTGTTTTTATGATCCCATTGTTGATTATCTTGAGATTATGAGCATCATATATGTTAAAATATTTCTGTCAGGTGAAAGTCAGCTTTATCATCTCTTCAAAACACTTTCCTGTTCGATGTACATTCTTTTATTTTTGGGGTCAAGATCAGGAATCGGTTCAGTGAATCATTGTCTAACATGGCTTCATTGGAAACATGAGTTTACTTGATTAAGCATCAGTACAATGGTTAGAGTAGGAGTAGAGAGAGAATAAGTTCGCCATCGAGCATGAGATCCTTTTCAGTATAGTAGTTTGTAGCAGGAACTTGTGTTCAGCACTTTGTTAGACTTTGAATAAGTTACAAGAGTTGGATTAGGTTTTGAAAGGATCTTTTGACACTCCATAGCCCAATGGATGCAAGGTATTGCTAGCAGGTTTACAGTTGAACATTTGTCGACAGATGTCAAAGATCAAGTGAGGCTATTAATGACTCCATAGCCCAATGGAATTGACACAAATACAAAACTGTGGATGATTGCAAAGCAGGCTACAGGCATGCTATAGGTTTGCAGAGGAACAGTTGCACAGGCTACATGACTCCATAGCCCAACACATAAGGTGACTGGAACTACTTGTTATTGAAACCTCACTGGGAGGATTCCATCCCCGAGTAGGAGCCAGATATTATGTCCTAAAATAACACTGTCATTGTGTCAAATTTTAGGTGATAGGAAGAGGTCCAAAAATTTATTTCTAAATTTTTATAGGCTTGTTAGAGAGCCTATTTTCTGAAAATAAAGTTGGAACAAGCATTGATTTTGGTATTCTCAAGCAAAAGTGAGAATCTCAAGTTTTGGTGGTTTAGGCGGGCCTGAAGAGCACTCATTAACCACCAAAAGAAAATCTTTTGGTAGTTAACAGGCTAAATTCGGGTCTAGTTTAACCACCGAAAGTGCAGATTTTCCATAAATAACTTGCCCTGGGAAAAATCATTTTTCTAAGCTGTGGAAAGTCCATTTCACATGCTCAAATAGTCGATTGACAACTACACATCCTAATATTTCCAATGGTTCTTTTATTTATGAATTTAGAGCTCGGGAAGGTAGTAAAAAGTTCCCCTCAAGATGAGGTAGCGTTTTCAGAAATGTGGTATTTCAGAATACTCAAATTGCCAAGTCCTGTAGATGCAGCAGCTCGTCAAGAAAATATAAATGAACTTGGTATAGATGTTGAATGGGTAAAATAGGTCCAAAGTTGCAGGTGTTTGATTTGAAGGAAATAAAGAAGCATCAACCGACACCTTGTTTAGCTGACTATGCGTAGAGTGCATGTTATAAGCATTGTTGGGGATGAAAAGGCGATTCTTCATCCAGATGATTTCTCCACACCTTTGAATACTCACCGGTCCCAAAAAAGATTGATCAGATCTTATCAGAACTTTTTTTCTTCAGTGTATACTGAGGCTCTAGCTGCTCATAAGATTCAATACATAAAAGACCAAAACTATGTTTTGTTGTGATGGATAACCCAATATTATTCAGCACAAACAAGAAAAAGTTTGATTTTATAGATTTCTTTTCCATCATATATGATCATGATATTAATCCTGGGCACTTGACAGAAGATATGCAAGAAGATCTTCTTGAGCTTCCAGACCTTTACATCAAAGACTTGATTGTCTTAGAGGTCAAAGGTGTGCACAAACATGGATTGATTATGGGTTGCTCAGTCACATGTGTAAAGCGAGTATCAGCTAATTATTCATTCAAGCTTGAACCCAAAGTGGAGAATCATGGCTAGATCTAAAGAGCTCAAATGAAGAGATGTTTGAAGATATTTCCACATGTTTATGGATATCTCCAGCTGTTGGAAGAAGATATCGATCTTATCATGATATATCAAACATTATTGCTGCTATCAAAGATACAGAGATGAAGCTTTGTGAAGTCTCTAAGAATCATGCTCATACTAATAAAGTTGTTGTCGTTCACCAATTTTTGCCACCTTGGATCCTTTGCAATTTGTCGCAGGAGGCTCTGTGATTACACTTCCTAAAGCACTGGAAGATTTGAATATAGGGCAGAGGATATTTCTTCCTGTTTCAATACACCTAAATACAGAATGGGTCCCATAGTTTGTTTCCTAGACAAATGTTTCAGAACAAAAAGGCATTGGTGTTAGGTGGTCATGTTGATTTGAAAAATGATGAGCACCTAGAACCAAGTTGAAACAATGGTTGCAAAGCAGGATCTTGACCAAGGATTTGATCCAACTTCGGAGATAACAAAAGGGTGAAGATAACATCAAAGCCATGTAATACATTTTGAAGATTTTAAACATTTTCATAAAGTTACAGGTTTCGGTGGTTAACAGGCCCAGATTTTTATCTCTTAACCACCAAAAGAAGAGATTTTCGGTGGTTAACAGGCCTAGATGTTTATCTCTTAACCACCAAAACCTGTTACATGGCAGCAAGATCGTATTTTTGCCCATATCTGACTTTTTCTCAACCAAATCTTTCAAGGTTGGTTTCTAAAGATGCATAATAATTAAATACATCATATTTAAGGTTTTATCTTGATGTATTTAATATTTAAGAAGGTGAAAAAGTGAAAATGGTGACCTAGTTCATTAGCGAAAAACTATCTTTTTTTCCAACGATGGAAAATTTGAATTTCCTATGAAGATTCATCATCCTTGGAAGGTTTTCTACATCTGTCAAAGAGTTTGGAGGATATGAAGGCTATCAAGATAGAGTTTGACTCCTTAGATAGGATCTTTTACTATTTTTTTTTGACATTCCATTTTTAGTATTCTAGATCCATTTTTATAGGATCTCATCCTACACTTGTTGTATCTATTTTGATTTGACTATTTTTAGAAAATCTGATCCATCTTTCAAGGATCTAGATTTCATCTTGTAAAGCTATAAAGCTAAAGGTAGAAGATGAACTAAGGGTTTGATTTTGAGTTCTAAACTATACTACTATTGTGATAGAGATTCTTTCTATAATATGTTCAGCCTGCAAGCTTCTTTCACTATTATTGTCAGATCCTCTTTTCTCTTTCTGTTATATGCTTATGAGTTGAATTATGTTCTTTATCTATGTTTACATAGTCCATTGGTGACTGTCATCTCACTATCTGATTAGTAAGCAAAGGATCATAAGTATTTATTGCTGATTTGTTAGTCCATCATATCTATTGTTTTATAGACATATGTTCTAGTTAATTGATTAGTCTCTTTGTCCATTTGATTCACCTATCTAATAATATCTCTTGAAGGACTTGCATTGTATCCTTGGATAGTCTTGGGATACAATCTAGTGAGTTAGAGATTCATATTGATCCAAACCCACACCTATATTTGAGAAAATATTTTCCAAAAAGATTAAGTTACCAGGCATCTCTGACTTACAACCTAGGATTGTTTCCTGGAGTGATAACAAGTTGGCGCCATGGCCGGGGAGAGGAAATTGAAGCTCAGCTCCCTGGGAGAAGACATAGATCCAGCTTTAATGATAGACAAAGTTTGGAAATCATTTGGTTGTAATCATCTATCTGGCGACTCCATGAAGGACGAATCCAGTGGTGACTCCATTGTTCAGAAATATGTTGGTGACTCCACTGGTATGATATGAACAACATCTTAGCCAAGAGGTATGTGTTCTGTGATTTTTCAAGTATTGTTGGTTTCCCTAATCAAGTACCCACTAGAGATGAGTGGGAGAACAGTCTTTCCAGATTTCAAGGAGAAGAGTGGGAAGTGCCAGCTAAACATTTGTTGGACTTTCATGATTACATGCATCGGTTGCAGGTAGTGCATGAGGATGCTCAGATTCAGTTATTTTGTTTTTCATTAGAAGGGATTTCTCATGATTGGTACCGGTCTTTTCCTTATGCCAGTATCAACTCTTTGGCAGATTTTCATGCTGCTTTTCATGCGTTTTTTAAAGGCATATTTTCAGATGACATTCTATTTCCTTAATGTTGTCATGAGTTCAATTTATTGTATAATGATCCCAACATTCATGAAGACTTTGTTGCAGTAGAGGATACTCTTCATTATGATTAGGAAATTGTTGATCCACATTTTGATAACCATGATGATGCTTTTGACTTTGTATTGAACGCATCCATTAAAGATGGTTGTCATGAAGATTTAGAGGTGTTGAATGATAATTATAACATAGACACATATAGCATCACATCAGATGTGTTTTTTGTTGTAGAAGATCAACATGTTTCTTTTGAGTATATTGTTGTCAAAGCGCAAATGTTTATATCATCAGGTGAAATTGATAAATCAGCGAGTGACATTTTCAGATCTGTAGAAGATAATGAGGGCAACCTACAGTTTCAAGATTTGTAGGAACTGATAGTTTGCAGCAGATACAAAGAGAGTGATGGTGAAGAGGAGCAGAAAGGTTTAGATCAGAAATTGAGTTTGTATTTTCCTCTAACAGAAATCAAGCAGTCTACATTCGACATTAAGATTTGTGAAGGAAAAGAAGAGAAAAATTACAGTCAGTTGGGATAGCAACAAGAAGAGGTATTTCTTTGTGGTTTTTATGATCCCATTGTTGATTATCTTGAGATTATGAGAAACATATATGTTAAAATATTTCTGTCAGGTGAAATTCAGCTTTATCATCTCTTCAAACCACTTTCCTGTTCGATGTACATTCTTTTATTTTTGGGGTCAATATCAAGAACAGGTTCAATGAATCATTGTCCGACATGGCTTCATTGGAAGCATGAGTTTACTTGATTAAGCATCAGTACAATGGTTAGAGTAGGAGTAGAGAGAGAATAAGCTCTCCATCGAGCATGAGGTCCTTTTTAGTATAGTAGTTTGCAACAAGAACTTGTGTTCAACACTTTGTTAGAGTTTGAATAAGTTATAGGAGTTGGATTAGGTTTTGAAATCATCTTTTGACACTCCATAGCCCAATGGATGCGAGGTGTTGCTAGTAGGTTTACAGTTGAACATTTGTGGACAGATTGCAAAGATCTAGTGAGGCTATTAATGACTCCATAGCCCAATGGAATTGACACAAATACAAAATTGTGGATGATTGCAAATAAGGCTACAGGCATGCTACAGGTTTGCAGAGGAATAGTTGCACAGGCCACATGACTCCATAGCCCAACACGTAAGGCAACTAGAACTACTTGTTCTTGGAACCTCACTGGGAGGATTCCATCCCCGAGTAGGAGCTAGATGTTATATCCTAAAATAGCACTATCATTTTGTCAAATTTTAGGAGATAGGAAGATGTCCAAAAATTTATTTCTAAATTTTTATCGGCTTGTTAGAGAGCCTATTTTCGGAAAACAAACTTGGAACAAGCATTGCTTTTTGTATTATCAAGAAAAAGCGAGAATCTCGGGTTTTGGTTGTTTAGGTGGGCCTGAAAAGTGCTCATTCACCACTGAAAGTAGAGCTTTCAGAGTTAACATGCTAAATTTGGGTCTAGTTTAACCACCGAAAGTGAAGATTTTCCAAAAATAACCTTCCTTGGGAAAAATCATTTTTCTCAGCCGTGGAAAGTTCGTTTCACATTCTCAAATAGTTGATTGAAAACTACACATCCTAATCTTTCCAATGGTGCTTTCAAATCTGAATTTAGAGCTTGGGAGGGAAGTCAAAGGTTCAACACAAGATGAGGTAGCATTTTCAGAAATTTGGTATTTCAGAATACTCAAATTGCCAAGTTTTGTAGATGCAACATCTCGTCAAGCAAATATAAATGAACTTGGTATAGATGTTGAATGGGTAAAATAGGTCCAAAGTTGCAGGTTTTTGAGCTGAAGGAAATAAAGAAGCTTCAACCCACACCTTGTTTAGCTGACTATGCGTAGAGTGCATGTTATAAGCAATGTTGGGGCTGAAAAGGCGATTCTTCATCCAGATGATTTCTCTACACCTTTGAACAGTCACCTCTCCCATAAAAGAATGATCAGAGATTATCAGAACTTGTTTTCTTTAGTGCATACTGAGGCTCTAGCTCCTCATAAGATTCAATAGATAAAAGACCAAAACTATGTTTTGTTGTGATGGATAACCCAATATTATTTAGCACAAACAAGAAAAAGTTTGATTTTATAGATTCCTTTTTCATCATATATGATCATGATAATAATCCTGGGTGCTTGACAAAAGATATGCAAGAAGATCTTCTTGAGCTTGCAGACCTTTACAACAAAGACTTGATTGTCTTAGAGGTCAGAGGTGTGCACAAACATGGATTGATTATGGGTTGCTCAGTCACATGTGTAAAGCGAGTATCAGCTAATTATTCATTCAAGCTTGAACCCAAAGTGGAGAATCATGGCTAGATCTAAAGAGCTCAAATGAAGAGATGTTTGAAGATATTTCCACATGTTTATGGATATCTCCAGCTGTTGGAAGACGATATCGATCTTATCATGATATATCAAACATTATTGTCGTTGTCAAAGATACAGAGATGAAGCTTTGTGAAGTCTCTAAGAATCATGTTCATACTAATGAAGTTTTTGCCATTCAACAATTTTTTCCACCTTGGATCCTTTGGAATTTTTTGTAGGAGGCTCTGTGATTACACTTCCTAAAGCACTGGAGGATTTCAGTATAGGGCAGAGGATATTTCTTCTTGTTTCAATACACCTGAATACATAATGGATCCCATAGTTTGTTTCCCAGACATATGTTTCAGAACAAAAAGGAATTGGTGTTAGGTGGTCATGTTGGTTTCAAAAATGATGAGGACCAAGAAGAAAGTTGAAACAATGGTTGCAAAGCATGATCTTGACCAAGGATTTGATCCAACTTCGAAGATAAGAAAAGGGTGAAGATAACAGCAAAGCCGGGTAATACATCTTAAAGATTTTAAACATTTTCATAAAGTTACAGGTTTCGGTGGTTAACAAGCCTAGATTTTTATCTCTTAACCATCGAAAGCAGATCTTTTCGGTGGTTAACAGGCCCAAATTTTTATCTCTTAACCACCAAAACCTGTTACATGGCAGCAAGATCGTATTTTTTCCCAGATCTGACTTTTTCTCAACCAAATCTTTCAAGGTTGGTTTCTAAAGATGCATAATAATTAAATACATCATATTTAAGGTTTTATCTTGATGTATTTAATGTTTAAGAAGGTGAAAAAGTGAAAATGGTGACCTAGTTCATGAGCAAAAAAATGTCTTTTTTTCCAAAGGTGGCAAATTCAAATTTCCTATGAAGATTAATCAGCCCTAGAAGATTTTCTACGTCTGTCAAAGAGTTTGGAGGATATGAAGGCTATCAAGATAGAGTTTGACTCCTTAGATAGGATCTTTTACTATTTTGTTTTGACTTTCCATTTTTAGTATTCTAGATCCATTTTTATAGGATCTCATCCTACACTTGTTGTATCTATTTTGATTTGACTATTTTTAGAAAATTTGATCCATCTTTCCAGGATCTAGATTTCATCTTGTAAAGCTATAAAGATAAAGGTATAATATGAACTAAGGGTTTGATTTAGAGTTCTAAACTATACTGCTATTGTGATAGAGATTCTTTCTATAATATGTTCAGCCTGCAAGATTCTTTCACTGTTATTGTTAGATCTTCTTTTCTCTTTATATTATATGCTTATGAGTTGAATTATGTTCTTTAGCTATGTTTACATAGTCCATTGGTGACTGTCATCTCACTATATGATTAGTAAGAAAAGGATCATAAGTATTTATTGCTGATCTGTTAGCCCATCATATATATCGTTTTGTAGACATATGTTCTGGTTAATTGATTAGTCTCTTTGTCCATTTGATTCACCTATCTGATAATAGCTCTTGAAGGCATTGCATTGTTTGAATATCTTTGGACAGTCTTGGGATAAAATCCAGTGAGTTAGAGATTCATCTTGATCCAAACCCACACCTATATTTGAGAAAATAGTTTCCAAAAAGATTAAGTTACCAGGCATCTCTGACTTACAGCCTAGTAGAGTTTCTTGGAGTGATAACAAATTGGCACCATTGCAGGAGAGAGGAGATTGAAGCTCAGCTTCCCTCAGAGATGACATAGATCCATCTTTGATGATAGACAAATCCTGGACATCATTTGGTTGTAATCATCTATCTGGCGACTCCATGAAGGACGAATCCAGTGGCAACTCCATTGTTCAGAAATCTGTTGGTGACTCCACTGGTATGACATGAACAAGATCTTAGCCAAGAGGTATGTGTTCTTTGATTTTTCAAGTATTGTTGGTTTCCCTAATCAAGTACCTACTAGAGATGAATGGGAGAATAGTCTTCCCATATTTCGAGGAGAAGAGTGGGAAGTGACCTCCGAAAATTTGTTGGACTTTCATGATTACACACATCGGTTGTGGGTAGTGCATGAGGATGTTCAGATTTGGTTATTCTATCTTTCATTAGAAGGGATTGCTCGTGATTGGTACTGGTCTTTGCCTTATGCCAGTATCAACTCTTTGGAATATTTTCATGTTGCTTTTCATGTGTTTTGTAAAGGCATATTTTCATATGACTTTCTATTTCCTGAATTTTGTCATGAGTTCAATTTATTGTATAAAGATCGCAACGTTCATGAAGACTTTGTTGCAGTAGAGGATACTCTTCATTATGATCAGGAAAATTTTGATCCACATTTTGATAACCATGATGATGCTTTTGACTTTGTATTAAATGCATCCATTAAAGATGGTTGTCATGAAAATTCAGAGGTGTTGAATGATAATTATAACATAGAAAAATCTTGCATCACATCAGATGTGTTTGTTGTTGTAGAAGATCAACATGTTTCTTTTGAGTATATTGATGTCAAAGAGAAAATGTTTATATCATCATTTGAAATTTATAAATCAACGAGTGACATTTTCAAATATGTAGAAGATAACGAGGGAAACCTACAGTTTCAAGATTTGCAGGAACTGATAGTTTGCAGCAGATACAAAGAGAGTCATGGTGAAGAGGAGCAGAAAGGTTCAGATAAGAAATTGAGTTTGTATTTTCCTCTAACAGAGATCAAGCAGTCTACATTCAACATTGAGTTTTTTGAAGGAAAAGAATAGCAACATTACAGTCAGTTGGGACAACAACAAGAAGAGGTATTTCTTTGTGGCTTTTATGATCCTGTTGCTGATTATCTTGAGGTTATGAGCAGCATATATGTTTAAATATTTCTGTCAGGTGAAATTTGTCTTTATCATCTCTTCAAACCACTTTCCTGTTTGATGTACATTCTTTTATTTTTGGGGTCAAGATCAAGAACAGGTTCAGTGAATCATTGTCCAACATGGCTTCATTGGAAGCATGAGTTTACTTGATTAAGCATCAGTACAATGGTTAGAGTAGGAGTAGAGAGAGAATAAGCTCAACATTGAGCATGATATCCTTTTCAGTATAGTAGTTTGCAGTAGGAACTTGTGTTCATCACTTTGTTAGAGTTTGAATAAGTTACAGGAGTTGGATTAGGTTTTGAAATCAGCTTTTGACACTCCATAGCCCAATGGATTAGAGGTATTGCTAGCAGGTTTATAGTTGAACATTTGTGGATAGATTGAAAAGATCTAGTGAGGCTGTTAATGACTCAATATCCCAATGGAATTGACACAAATACAAAATTGTGGATGATTGCAAAGTAGGCTACAGTCATGCTACAGGTTTGCAGAGGAACAGTTGCACAGGCCACATGACTCCATAGCCCAACAGATAAGGCGACTGGAACTACTTGTTATTCGAACCTCATTGGAAGGATTCCATCCCCGAGTAGGAGCTAGATGTTATCTCCTAAAATAGCACTGTCATTTTTTCAAATTTTAGGTGATAGGAAGAGGTCCAAATATTTATTTCTAAATTTTTATAGGCTTGTTAGAGAGTCTATTTTCTGAAAATAAACTTGGAACAAGCATTGATTTTGGTATTCTCAAGAAAAAGCAAGAATCTCAAGTTTTGGTGGTTTAGTCGGGCCTAAAAATCACTCATTAACCACCGAAAGCAGAGCTTTCGATAGTTAACAGGGTAAATTTGGGTCTAGTTTAACCACCAAAAGTGCATATTTTCCAGAAATAACCTGCTTTGGGAAAAATCATTTTTCTCAGCCGTGGAAAGTCTGTTTCACATGCTCAAATAGTTGATTGACAACTAAACATCCTAATATTTCCAATGGTGCTTTCAGATATGAATTTAGAGCTCGGGAAGGTAGTCAAAATTTCCCCGCAAGATGAGGTAGCGTTTTCAGAAATGTGGTATTTCAGAATACTCAAATTGACAAGTTCTGTAGATGCAACAGCTCGCGAAGAAAATATAAATGAACTTGGTATAGATGATGAATGGGTAAAATAGGTCCAAATTTGTAGGTTTTTGAGCTGAAGGAAATAAATAAGCATCAACCCACACCTTTTTTAGCTGACTATGCGCAGAGTGCATGTTATAAGCATTGTTGGGGTTGAAAAGGCAATTCTTCATCCAGATGATTTCTCTACACCTTTGAACAGTCACCGGTCCCATAAAATATTGATCAGAGCTTATCAGAACTTTTTTTCTTCAGTTCATACTGAGGCTCTAGCTCCTCATAAAATTCAATACATAAAAGACCGAAACTATGTTTTGTTGTGATGGATAACCCAATATTATTCAGCACAAACAAGAAAAAGTTTGATTTTATAGATTCCTTTTCCATCATATATTATCATGATATTAATCCTGGGTGCTTAATAGAAGATATGCAAGAAGATCTTCTTGAGCTTGCAGACCTTTACAACAAATACTTGATTGTATTAGAGGTCAGAGGTGTGCACAAACATGGATTGATTATGGGTTCCTCAGTCACATGTGTAAAGCGAGTATCAGCTGATTATTCATTCAAGCTTTAACCCAAAGTGGAGAATCATGGCCAGATCTAAAGAGCTCAAATGAAGGGATGTTTGAAGAAATTTCCACATGTTTATGGATATCTCCAACTATTGGAAGAAGATATCGATCTGATCATGATATATCAAACATTATTGCTGTTGTCGAAGATACAGAGATGAAGCTTTGTGAAGTCTCTAAGAATCATGTTCATACTAATGAAGTTGTTTCCATCCACCAATTTTTTCCACCTTGGATCCTTTGCAATTTGTTGCAGGAGGCTCTGTGATTACACTTCCTAAAGCACTAGAAGATTTCAGTATAGGGCAGAGGATATTTCTTCTTGTTTCAATACACCTGAATATAGAATGGATCCCATAGTTTGTTTCCTAGACAAATGTTTTAGAACAAAAAGGAATTGGTGTTAGGTGGTCATGTTGATTTGAAAAATGATGAGCACCTAGAACAAAGTTGAAGCAATGGTTGCAAAGCATTATCTTGACCAAGGATTTGATCCAACTTCGGAGATAACAAAAGGGTGAAGATAACAGCAAAGCCAGACAATACATTTTGAAGATTTTAAACATTTTCATAAAGTTACAGGTTTTGGTGGTTAACAGGCCCAGATTTTTATCCCTTAACCACCGAAAGCGGAGCTTTTCGATGGTTAAGAGGCCCATATTTTTATCTCTTAACCACCGAAACCTATCACATGGCAGCAAGATCATATTTTTTCTCAGATATGACTTTTTCTCAACCAAATCTTTCAAGGTTGGTTTTTAAAGATGCAAAATAATTAAATTAATCATATTTAAGGTTTTATCTTGATGTATTTAATGTTTAAGAAGGTGAAAAAATGAAAATGGTGACCTAGTTCATGAGCAAAAAACTGTCTTTTTTTCCAAAGGTGGCAAATTTGAATTTTCCATGAAGATTCATCAGCCTTGGAAGGTTTTCTATGTCTGTCAAAGAGTTTGGAGGATATGAAGGCTATCAAGATAGAGTTTGACTCCCTAGATAGGATCTTTTACTATTTTGTTTTGACTTTCCATTTTTAGTATTCTAGATCCATTTTTATAGGATCTCATCCTACACTTGTTGTATCTATTTTGATTTGACTATTTTTAGAAAATCTGATCCATATTTCAAGGATCTAGATTTCATCTTGTAAAGCTATAAAGATAAAGGTAGAAGATGAACTAAGGGTTCAATTTTGAGTGCTAAACTATACTGCTATTGTGATAGAGATTGTTTCTATAATATGTTCAGCCTGCAAGCTTCTTTCACTGTTATTGTCAGATCTTCTTTTCTCTTTCTTTTATATGCTTATGAGTTGAATTATGTTCTTTATCTATGTTTACATAGTCCATTGGTGACTGTCATCTCACTATCTGATTAGTAAGCAAAGGATCATAAGTATTTATTGTTGATCTGTTAGCCCATCATATCTATTGTTTTATAGACATATGTTCTAGTTAATTGATTAGTCTCTTTATCCATTTGATTCACCTATCTGATAATATCCTTAGACAGTCTTAGGATACAATCTAGTGAGTTAGAGATTCATATTGATCAAAACCCACACCTATATTTGAGAAAATAGTTTCCAAAAAGATTAATTTAACAGGCATCTCTGACTTACAGCCTAGGAGAGTTTCCTGGAGTGATAACAAATTGGCGTTGTTGCCGGGGAGAGGAGATTGAAGCTCAGTTTCCCCGGGAGATGACATAGATACATCTTTGATGATAGACAAAGACTCGACATCATTTGGTTTTAATCATCTATCTGGTGACTCCATGAAGGACGAATCCAGTGGCGACTCCATTATTCAGAAATCTATTGGTGACTCCGCTTGTATGACATGAACAAGATCCTATCCAAGAGGTATGCGTTCTATGATTTTTGAAGTATTGTTGGTTTCCCTAATCAAGTACTTACTAGAGATGAATGGGAGAAGAGTCTTCCCATATTTCGATGAGAAGAGTGGGAAGTTCCCTCTGAACATTTATTGGACTTTCATGATTACATGCATCGACTACAGGTAGTGCATGAGGATGTTCAGATTTGGTTATTCAGTTTTTCATTAGAAGGGATTGCTCTTGATTGGTACCGGTCTTTGCCTTATGGCCGTATCAACTCTTTGGCATATTTTCATGTTTCTTTTCATGTGTTTTGTAAAGGCATATTTTCAGATGAATTTCTATTTCCTGAATGTTGTCATGATTTCAATTTACTATATAAAGATCCCAACATTCGTGAAGACTTTGTTGTAGTAGAGGATACTCTTCGTTATGATCAGGAAATTGTTGATCCACATTTTGATAACCATGATGATGCTTTTGACTTTGTATTGAACGCATCCATTAAAGATGGTTGTCATGAAGATTCAAAGGTGTTGAATGATAATTATAACATATACACATCTGGCATCACATCAGATGTGTTTTTTGTTGTAGAAGATCAACATGTTTCTTTTGAGGATATTGATGTCAAAGAGCAAATGTTTATATCATCAGGTGAAATTGATAAGTCAACGAGTGAAATTTTTAGATCTCTATAAGATAACGAGGGCAACCTACAGTTTCAAGATTTGCAGGAATTGATAGTTTGTAGCAGATACAAAAAGAGTGATGTTGAAGAGGAGCAGAAAGGTTCAGATCATAAATTGAGTTTGTATTTTCCTCTAACAGAGATCAAGCAGTCTACATTCAGCATTGAGTTTTGTGAAGGAAAAGAAGAGCAGCATTACAGTCAGTTGGGACAGGAGCAAGAAGAGGTATTTCTTTGTGGTTTTTATGATCCCATTGTTGATTATCTTGAGATTATGAGCAGCATATATGTTAAAATATTTCTGTCAGGTGAAAGTCGGCTTTATCATCTCTTCAAACCACTTTCCTGTTCGATGTACATTCTTTTATTTTTGGGGTAAAGATCAAGAACAGGTTTAGTGAATCATTTTCTGACATGGCTTCATTGGAAGCATGAGTTTACTTGATTAAGCATCAGTACAATGGTTAGAGTAGGATTAGAGAGAGAATAAGCTCGCCATCAAGCATGAGATCCTTTTCAGTATAGTAGTTTGTAGCAAGAACATGTGCTCAACACTTTGTTAGAGTTTGAATAAGTTACAGGAGTTGGATTAGGTTTTGAAATCATCTTTTGACACTCCATAGCCCAATGGATTAGAGGTATTGCTAGCAGGTTTATAGTTGAACATTTGTGGATATATTGAAAAGATCTAGTGAGGCTATTAATGACTCCATAGCCCAATGGAATTGACACAAATACAAAATTGTGGATGATTGCAAAGTAGGCTAAAGTCATGCTACAGGTTTGCAGAGGAACAGTTGCACAGGCCACATGACTCATGGCCCAACAGATAAGGTGACTGGAACTACTTGTTCTTGGAACCTCACTGGGAGGATTTCATCCCCGAGTAGGATCCATATGGTATCTCCTAAAATAGCATTGTCATTTTGTCAAATTTTAGGTGATAGGAAGAGGTCCAAAAATTTATTTCTAAATTTTTATAGGCTTGTTAAAGAGTCTATTTTCTGAAAATAAACTTGGAACAAGCATTGATTTTGGTATTCTCAAGCAAAAGYGAGAATATCAGGTTTTGGTGGTTTAAACGGGCCTAAAAATATCTCATTAACCACCGAAAGCGGAGCTTTCGGTACTTAACAGGCTAAATTCGGGTCTAGTTTAACCACCGAAAGCCCAGATTTTCCAGAAATAACCTGCCTTGGGAAAAATCATTTTTCTAAGYTGTGGAAAGCCTGTTTCACATGATCAAATAGTCGATTGACAACTACACATCCTAATATTTCCAATGGTACTTTCAGATCTGAATTTAGAGCTCAGGAAGATAGTAAAAATTTCCCTGCAATATAAGTTATCGTTTTCAGAAATGTGGTATTTCAGAATACTCAAATTGCCAAGTCTTGTAGATGTAGCAGCTCATCAAGAAAATATAAATGAACTTGGTATAGATGTTGAAGGGGTAAAATAGATCCAAATTTGTAGGTTTTTGAGCTGAAGGAAATAAAGAAGCATCAACCCACACCTTATTTAGCTGACTATGCGCAGAGTGCATGTTATGAGCATTGTTGGGGTTGAAAAGGCAATTCTTCATCCAGATGATTTCTCTACACCTTTGAATAGTCACCGGTCCCATAAAATATTGATCATAGCTTATCAGAACTTGTTTTCTTCAGTTCATACTGAGGCTCTAGCTCCTCATAAAATTCAATACATAAAAGACCGAAACTATGTTTTGTTGTGATGGATAACCCAATATTATTCAGCACAAACAAGAAAAAGTTTGATTTTATAGATTCCTTTTCCATCATATATGATCATGATATTAATCCTGGGTGCTTGACAAAATTTATGCAAGAAGATCTTCTTGAGCTTGAATACCTTTACAACAAAGGCTTGATTGTCTTAGAGGTTAGAGGTGTGCACAAACATGGATTGATTATGGGTTGCTCGGTCACATGTGTAAAGCGAGTATCAAATGATTATTCATTCAATCTTGAACCCAAAGTGGAGAATCGTGGACAGATCTAAAGAGCTCGAATGAAGAGATGTTTGAAGATATTTCCACATGTTTATGGATATCTCCAGCTGTTGGAAGAAGATATCGATCTTATCATGATATATCAAACATTATTGCTGTTGTCAAAGATACAGAGATGAAGCTTTGTGAAGTCTCGAAGAATCATGTTCATACTAATGAAGTTGTTTCTATTCACCAATTTTCGCCACCTTGGATCCTTTGTAATGTTTTACAAGAGGATCTGTGATCACACTTCCTAAAGCACTGGAAGATTTCAGTATAGGGCAGAGGATATTTCTTCTTGTTTCAATACACCTAAATATAGAATGGATCCCATATTTTGTTTCCCAGACAAATGTTTTAGAACAAAAAGGCATTGGTGTTAGGTGGTCATGTTGATTTGAAAAATGATAAGCACCTAGAACCAAGTTGAAACATTGGTTGCAAAGCAGGATCTTGACCAAGCATTTGATCCAACTTCGGAGATAACAAAAGGGTGAAGATAACAACAAAGCTAGGTAATACATTTTGAAGATTTTAAACTTTTTCATAAAGTGATAGGTTTTGGTGGTTAACCAGCCTAGATTTTTATCTCTTAACCACCAAAAGCAGAGCTTTTCGATGGTTAACAGGCCCAGATTTTCATCTCTTAACCACCAAAACCTGTTACATGGCAACAAGATCGTATTTTTTCCCATATTTGACTTTTTCTCAACCAAATCTTTTAAGGTTGGTTTCTATAGATGCATAATAATTAAATAAATCATATTTAAGGTTTTATCTTGATGTATTTAATGTTTAAGAATGTGAAAAAGTGAAAATGGTGACCCAGTTCATGAGCAAAAAACTGTCTTTTTTGCCAAAGGTGGAAAATTCAAATTTCCTATGAAGATTCATCATCCTTGGAAGGTTTTCTACATCTGTCAAAGAGTTTGGAGGATATGAAGGCTATAAAGTTAGAGTTTGACTCCTTAGATAAGATATTTTACTATTTTGTTTTGACTTTCCATTTTTAGTATTCTAGATCCATTTTTATAGGATCTTATCCTACACTGGTTGTATCTATTTTGATTTGACTATTTTTAGAAAATATGATCCATCTTTCAAGGATCTAGATTCCATATTGTAAAGCTATAAATCTAAAGGTAGAAGATGAATTAAGGGTTCGATTTTGAGTTCTAAACTATATTGCTATTGTGATAGAGATTCTTTCTATAATATGTTCAGCCTGCAAGCTTCTTTTATTGTTATTGTCAGATCTTCTTTTCTCTTTCTGTTATATGCTTATGAGTTGAATTATGTTCTTTATCTATGTTTACATAGTTCATTGGTGACTGTCATCTCACTATCCGATTAGTAAGCAAAGGATCATAAGTATTTATTGTTGATCTATTAACCCATCATATCTATTGTTTTATAGACATATGTTCTGGTTAATTGATTAGTCTCTTTGTCCATTTGATTCACCTATCTGATAATAGATCTTGAAGGCCTTGCATTGTTTGAATATCCTTAGACAGTCCTGGGATACAATCCAGTGAGTTAGAGATTCATCTTGATCCAAACCCATACTTATATTTGAGAAAATAGTTTCCAAAAAGATTAAGTTACCAGGCATCTCTGACTTACAGCCTAGGAGAGTTTCCTGGAGTGATAACATAGTCAAAACAAGTTATCAAAATCTGGAATGTACTTTTAATGAAAAATTAAAAATTCTGGAATGTACACATGTGCCAAGATTGTTTAAAAAAAAAGTAATGGTATGCCATCTTTAATTATTCGTTCATGCTCGACTTTGGACATTTTCCATTTTTTAACTTTTATTTTATTTTTTTATTGAACTTGTATTAACTTTATATGCGCTGCACATACCAAATGACTATATTGATAACTTGTGAGATCTGACTGGTAGTCTTTAAAGTGAACATGAGTATGGGTTTGATGGGTTTCTTGAAAAGAATATCCTTTCAATACAATGTATCCTCTTTCATATATAAAACCGTTATCATCAAAATCTTCTAATAGCCTCATATTTTGTTCCATGCATCACATCAAATAATATTTCATGTTTTCAGTGTTGTCTACAGGTGAAACCATGGAAAAAACATCTCCTGCAAATAATTGGATATATTGGAAAACAAATAATTCGTGTTAGATTATCACACAAGTATGTATCTACAAGTTATTTGAAAAAATTTAAACATAAAAATTTTACCTTCTCTAACAAGATCATAAACTCTATCGCCATCAACTAACACTATAGTTTCATTTGATTCCATCTCCTCTGATCTTGCAAGTGGATTTTTCCCTTTTACATTAAGTTCAGTATGTCTCCAAGCTTTAACATATCCTGCATTTTCGTTCTCGCAAATATCTATGGATTCTGTGTCCTCTATGCAAACTGAACAAAAACAAGAGTCATTTCGTCTATCAAATGCAAACCCATTTTGAAAACATTTTGTTTTAACTGAATGTATTTTTATTGTCCCAGGTATTGCACTGGCATCATATGGGATTGATCTATTTACATCTTTGATTCCAACATACCAAAAAAACCTGCACAAGACAAGAACTTGTTAACTTGAAATCTCAAGAAAATGATTGAAGATTGAATATAAATTTGAACACGTTCAAATTTATATATCCTGTGTACATACATGTAACATTTATACATAGACACACTTGTGCACATCCCTTGACGGATTATATTCATGTCTTATCACCATGTTGCACCATTAAACAACTTGTTTAGAAGATTCAAATCGATAGTCATGAGGGTTCAGCTGATACCTTCGAAGTGCTCATTTTATACATTCCCCTGCACCATCGTGCTCTCCTTTTCCATGACCAGTCTAAAAAAAATTCCAGCAATGTGTAATGTTTAATTTTTTATGAAGATGGCATAACCAATAGAATGATCATGCAGATTTGAACTGACCTGCACACCCATCAGAACATATCCAATGTCGATCAAATCTTATTTCGCGTTCTTTCAATGAATCATAAAATTTATCAAAACAATGTTGTACATAATGTGTTTCGTGTGCTCGATCATCACTTATATAAAAGTGATATTCTTTAATAACATGTCGATTGTCATTGATACTTTTTATGTTTGGAAGACTCCATTGAGCATATCTCTATAGAACGTGGACAAATATAGTGACTTGATCATAATGATAATATTCACTCTATATTTCGTTTTGTGCAGTGAATGTGTAATTCTTTGCAAAATCAACTACAGACAAAATGTCCCTGGTGGAAACACTTCACTGGATTCTTTGAATTGTAGATCTTACCATCGAGCTCTATGTGAATGCTTGGTGTATTTATAGATTTCTTCCTCAAACTTCTTCAAAAATTATATCACACTGATATTATATACCTTCAAATAAATCCTTTTGGAAATAACATTTGAACAATGTGGAGTTGTGTTGCTCATATATTAATATCTCTTCCAATTGACTCTTATATTAGAAAATGATTGATCATTCATATCAATATTATACTTTGAATGAAACAAACTTATATTTCCACAACGATCACATTTATTTCCACCAACACATTTGTTTTTGTAAAATAAATCATCATCTTCTCTTTCACATCGAATTTCAGATATAAAAACATAGAATGTGGAAGGAGGAGGTGAACCTGGTCATAAAGTTTTACCAAAATCCAAAAACGTGTTGTAATACAACTCAAAGTCCACATGATAATGACAACAACACGTATCACGGATAGTGATGGGTCTAACAAACCATGGTTTTTGTTGCACAAATGTATTGATGGAAATTTTAACTTCTTTGTGCTCTTCTTTGAACTTATTAAACAAATATATTTGTGTCATTGGAAATATATGTTTTGGATTTTATTCATATTGATTTCATGCTATTCTTCGTTGCAACACATCCCTTGTATGTGTTGAAACATGAGATTCTTCCAACCAACAATTATGGGACAATTCTTTAACATTTTCTGCAAGTTTATCTTTGTAGGGTTGTTTAGAAATCACTGTCCAACAAGCCAATTCATCATTTACATCTATTTGGAAACGAAATTTTCTATATTTGTGCAATGTTTTTCTTGACATTCCCATCATTGTTTCCATGTGTCATGTCAAACGATCTTTTATATTTCTAGATGAAACAACTACTGTTTGTATCGCTCTACGTGCAACACGAACATCTTCTTTTCATGATTTTCTAAAATATTTTAATATACTAGTTATATTGTTAAAGACATTCTGTGTCACCTTTGTATCCTTTGTCGACTTTTGAATACCCAATAATGATGTAGATTCTTTTAACTTTCTTGACTTCATTAGACAAAGTAAAAGTTGAGCTTGTACTGTTACTGATTCATCTTTGAAAAAAATATTATACATATTCTTAGTTCAATATCTTATATAATGCTTAGTTTTTTTCTTCCCAAATTTGTTAGTATCAACATTTTCTAATATTTCATCATCAATGTTGATAGATTCTCCTGCATATTTCAATTTAAAATTTATATTAAAAAACATAATAAGAACATAAATTCTCTAAATTATATATACTTGAGTGTTCATCTTGTATTATCTAGATTTATGTACATACCTATAGGTGATTCATCTTCTTCTTCAATTTTGGTTTCAACGTCTTCTTCGGCATTATGAGACAAATCTATTTATGTTTTTCGAAAAACATCAATCTGTAATTACAATCAATTGTCTTAAATTTACAATATTTTAAATTTGAATTCTATACTTTGAATTCTGTACTTTCTGAATACAGTCCCAATGTGTGTCGTGTGCTCAATCATCATATGTGCATGCATACCTGGTTGAAAGTCTTCTTGTCAAAAATCTCTATTGACATTATCATCATTTCTTTCTTGAATATTTGCACGTTCTTGTTTCTTTCTCTGATAAATCTCTTTCCTTTGTTCGATTTGGCGAGTATCATCTCGAGTGTAATCATATTTTCTCTTGCGAAAACTTTTGTTTCCCATGACTTTTATAGTTATCTATAAAATATATGTTCAACAAAGACTTCACCTTGAAAAAATGCTCAACATTTATATTTCAACATATAAATTGTTACTCCAATAAAAACTTAAACAAACATCAATTACCTTATTCAACAAAAACCAAAAAGATGATTCAAAACATTGTTTAAGTGCTCTAGAAAACCACCATGTATCGATATCGATCCTCCAATTAAGCCTATGGAAAAGAGGGAAGAAATAAAGAAATAAAAGAATACATCTGCAATCAGTAATAGAAATGCTTTGAAATCTCTATCCCCAAGCTTATATATGTCTTTCCATTTGATGAATTGTGTTAAATGTGTTCAGCCGAAAGCCTATTTATACAATTTGGCACGAAATGAAACGATACGACGTGTATTTTCATTTTTTCTGACCGATGGAATTTTCTTAACATCCTTTCAGGAAAAAGAAGGTTTTTTCGGCCAAAAACCTTAGAAATGGTTCAGTTTTGACGGTTTCCGTTAGATATTATTATTTCAGCCGAAAGATTATTTCGGCCAAAAACATGAAATTGGGACTGAAAACAAAAACCACAGAATTTCCCCAAGCTTACCTAAACTTTGGAGGTTGCAGACTCCTGCAAATACTAAGAATTTGGTTTCAAAAATGTCACCAGCATTTTCAAAATTGAATCTACATTCAATTCCTATAATTTGTTTTCATTTTCTTTATTTTTATCTAATTTTATTAAAAAATCACTACATAATATTTTCAGCAGACATTATGATTCGGTGAAATGAAATATCGGTATCTCTAAAAATATACAGTGAAAATTTTGGAAAAAAATATATTCATAATCCTTAAACTATTCTTTTCAAAAGGGTATATTTAGATTTTAGTTTTAAGTAAAAATTAAGATAGTGTTGGCAGCCATTTCACATTTTTATCATATCCTTATAAGCTGCCTATACAAGTGTTTTGGAACCCTTGATTCTCATCACAATCTTTTGAATAAAATGACATGATTATCTTGCACATTCACACACCTTCCTTTTGTTTTCGTTTTCACAACTGCAAGCGTGAAAAACTTGAGTTCAAAGTCATGTCTATGGCATTAAAATCGTCACTGGATTATTACGAATAATCTTGTTCTATGATCAATTCATCTCTAACTCAATGATGGTCACACAGTTGGCAAGACACCAAAACCTTTACTCACTTAGCATTTTTTGTTAATATAACTTCATTTTATAAGATTGTAATGCAATGGTATTCTGGTGATTGTGATTGAATACTTAAAACAATGGTGGTTTGATGTTATATTGTCTTTGATCGAATTCCTAGGTTCAATGGTTTCATACAACGCATAAGTTTTATGGTCAAATCTTTGGTGCTAAATTTGAAATATTGTTTTGTTTTAAATCATGCAAACACTATTGTTTGTGCAGATATTCGGGTTGACTTATCATAGTTTTCAATAGTTGTTTGATTGCCACTGCTTTTAACACACACCAATAGTGATTTGAATCACCATAATGCCATTGATTGTACATTTCAATATGAATATTTTGCATGGGTTTATTTCATTCCACCACCCCCACACACTTAGGCATTAATGCCTGCCTTGTATCTCGGGTTACCTCTATTGGTATTAGGGAAACCTATGAGCTTTTGGTTCTGCATATACCCTGTCCAGGACCCCTCACTGTTTACACTGCCGACTGTTTGTTCTCTCCCATGGCACCTCTAGTGCGCATAGAACCTAATGGCATCCAAATGCTGCTGCTATTTGACAATGCTCATGAAGACCTGGAGAATAATGGCTAGTTAGTTTTCATCCAAAAATTTGAGGGTTTCAACCTCGCGGTCGCTCAACAGTTTGCCCTCACATTTGATGGATGTAGGTCCAAGGTTGGAGACATCCAACT
>JASDQU010100506.1:114491-126729 GCA_032191745.1 Picea mariana | reverse complement strand
TTTTATTTAGATTAGTTTCTTTAGTTTATTTTTTATTTCGTTTTCCTAGGACTTAGATTGGCTAACAAAGCCACTAAACCCATCAGAGTGGATCATCCCAAACGGCTTGGGTTATTTAGACAACCCCGGACCGGATCCACCCCTCCAGTTGACGAGCATTCATTTTCGCCCGTCAACAAATGGCACTAGAGGGAGGGCCTGAAAATTATTAATGGCACGAGGTGGTCGTAAGACTCCTCCACCACCTAATTTCTCGCCTATAGTGACAAGAAGTCATTCAAATGACAACATCATCCCTCAAACAGCAACCACATCAAACGATGATCTACAGATCATAGTTGAACCAGTAACCCCAAATCCTACAGGTGGTGACGTACAAGAGATTGTTCGCCAATCTCTCTTAAGAACACATAGTGACTTTTCCCATTTAAGGAAACCAAATTGGCCTTTGGATCAACCTTTAGATTTCTCTGATATCAAAGAACAGCTTGGAGGCACTAACCTCACTTTAAATCCTACAAATACAACCCTCACTCCCGCTGTAGGAGGATCTGGAATACCACCCTCACCACCTCCATCACCTCCTTCTTCTTCTGGAGAAGAMTYTTCTGACGAAGGTAGTTCCCCTTCTCATCCTTCCACATTTCCTACACCAATGGCCAACCAGRACAATCCTGCTAGACCCTGGCTCGACCAGGATGTAGTATCCATACCCGGGCCTTAGCATCCCTTACCCAAACATCCGGAGAAGTGGCTTCCCATGTTTGAACCTAAATCTAAGCAGATCTCTGAAKATCACATTAAAAATATTATGTTAGCCATTAGAATCCGTAATGTTGAGCATGAAGACATAGTCTGTAGGTTGTTCCCCTACACTTTCGAGGGTAATTCCTCTACTTGGTATTTTTCCCAGCAACCCGATACCATCGTGTCATGGGAGAAGTTTGAATTCTGCTTTCTGGAAAAATTCAGAGACGATAAGTCCCTATAAGTTCTAGTCATGGAGCTTTCTAGTTTAAAGATGAATCGCAAAGAGAAAATCAAAGGCTTTAACCAAATATTCTTAACACTTAAGAACCGAATCCCTACGGACTCGATGCTTGCTGAGAATCTTATCATAGCATACTATGCTAAAGCCTTGCATCAAAGTATAGCCATTTGGGTAAAACGATCTAAGAAAGCCACGTTTTTAGAGGCCTTCGAAGAGGCCAGCCAGATTGAAAAAGACATCCTTAGTTTAAAATACACTACTAGCAATGAAACAGAGACTAGTTCATCTTCCAAAAAGAAGATCGAAATTCTCCCTAGACCTGCTCAAAATAAAACACAACCTGAAAGATTGGATTTAGAAAAATTAACTAAAGTCGTTCAAAAACTGTCAAATCAAGTTATAGATTTGAAAAGGACGACCGAAGAAGTTTCTTCGAGCAAAGGGCCTTACAAACCCCCGTTCAGGAAGCCTTTTCCCACCAACCAACCTAATCCAAATACCGAGGGCCTAAATCTAGAAAGTCTGCAATTCGCCCTTCAAACAATTCTCGAAGCCCAGGATAACTTGATACCTCTTGAGATTCCTGAGGAGGTAGTTGAACAAGAGACGGTTGAAGAAGAAGAATATTCTCCGAACATTTTTTGACACTTCTCGGATAGCATTTTTCAAGCTAATTTCGAGATAGTACATCCCTACAATACTAGGAGTAAGACAACAAACAAACCTTCTTCGGAAAACACTACGACTTTGCCTCCAAAACAATCTAAGCCAGTTGAGACTAAATAGAGTCATGTAAACCCCAAATTAGATTATGATTTAGTTGAAGATCTAAAAAAGTTAAGGGCTAACATTTCTGTTTATGAATTATTAAAATTTCCATTTCTGCTACAAAAAATGTTACAGAATATCGCAGAGAATAGCAAAAACAGTAATTCAAGCAGTAACAAGGTTGTTCAGAACAAAGTTCCTCAGAAGACTTCCACTAAGAATAATTCTGATCCTCATAAGAAGGGAAGACTTCCTGTAAATAATGTAACAAATGTAGATAAATTAGAGACTACGAGTAAAAAGCGACAAGCTTCCACCCTTAGTACTCGCAAAAATGTACCTCCATTTTTGTTAACTTTAGAAATATTTAATAGGAACATGCACAATTGTATGGTAGATTTAGGAGCGTCATCCAATGTGATGCCATGGTCTGTATGTCAGAGATTAACGTTAAATTTGAACCATCCACTTTAAAAATCATCCAACTTGATCGAACTAGTGTTAAAGTTGTAGGCGAATTAAGGAATGCTCTTATAAGATTATCGTTGTTATCACTGAAATTTCGTCTGCACATGGCGACAAGAACTCCGCATCATCAAAATAGCAATGAAGTCATTCATGGCACTGAATTAGTTTCACAGCATTCCAGAAGGGTCAAAAACTATACAAAGTAACCAAAAATTGAAAGGCGCTTTACAGCAGTTTGATGTGCGCGCGCATGCGCGGGACAAAACCGTGTTATTAGCGCATGCGCTCCCGACGCGCGACTATCAATACAAAAACCCGTGCATCTGCTAAAACGACGCATTAAATGAATAGGTCATCCTGTCAACCGCTTACAGACCGGATCCCAAGTTGATTTGACTTTCAAATCAGAGTCAGATCTGCAAAATCGGCGGGTTAATGACCTAAGTAAACCCTAAAAGGGTCCCTGTTCACACTTGGAGAAGGTTACGTGACTGCCTGAAGAAATGCTATAAAAAGCCGTGAGGATACACTGTTTTGGCAAGGAATTCTAAGCACTGTTATGCTGTCCATATGGTTTAAGGGTTCATCCTTTAAACAACAACCCATCAGCTGCATCACTGAGAGTTCTTTCACTGCTATGCTCAGTTCTTCTCATTTGTAAGGAAAGCAAATTATGTGAGGGCCCCAAAAAGCCTTCCATTGGAGGGAGAAGGAACCTCTGGTCTCTTCCTTCAGCGTGCTTCGGTTTCATCAATACACCTGCCTGAAACCATTGGTGACACCTGTGTTCTGTGTTTTATGTTTGTTGTTTCTTTTCACAGTTTTATTTGTTTTCAGTTGATATTAGATTGTAGTTCGTTTTGTTTCTCTAACCCTATGCTCCATAGCTGTTCTGCCCTGCTAACCCAACAGGGTATGCAAGCGCTCTCTATTTTCTCACCTGGTGACCATTTGAACGCAAACAATCGTCTAACCCCAAAGTTCACCAAGTGATTGATATTATTGTTGTGGATATTCCAGAAGTTTATGGTTTGTTTCTAAGCAGAGACTGGTCAGAGCAGCTACATGGCTATTTCGCGATAGATTGGTCTCACCTGTGGCTGCCCGAGAATAGCAAGCCCAACAAAATCAAGGTAAATGATGAGCGCTACCTTAAGTTCACGGTCACAGATTTAAATGATCCCAATGAACCATTTCCACCTTCTACTGATTCACCCAAAATACAAGGGATGGATACCTTTTTCAGCAATTTCATGGCCTAGACTTCAGCTATCACTAACCCAGAACAACAGTCCTAGATTGTAGCATATGTGCAGCCAACAGCTTCTACACAATGGTCTCATGCACCCGATAGAAATCAAATTTGGTATCTTTATTTTGACGGGTCAAAGTCCAAGGAAGGAGCTGGTTCAGGCTACGTTATTATTGATCCAGCAGGTAACAAATCCCTAATTGCATGTAGGTTAGAATTTGAATGTACTAATAACACAGCAGAATATGAGGCTTTATTGCAAGGCCTCAGAAGAGCTTTAGATATGAACATTCAAAATCTGACTGTCTTTGGCGATTCAGAAATCATGGTTAAACAGGTAAGAGATTCTATCCACTGTCTATCTCTGCATCTTAAAAGCTACCAATCTTAGGTATGGAATTTAATGAATAATTTTTCTGCTTTCAATATAAATTCTATTCCAAGATTGAATAATTCTGAAGATGATCTATTAGATAACGTAGCTTCCAAACTCTTTCCTGCAGAAGGCTTGTCCCCGAATGCATTCTCCGTTGAACTGTTGTTCAGGCCATCCATTCCCAACAACATCACGAATTGGAGAGTCTTCGACGATGATCAACAGATTATTAGCTTCCTGCATATGGAAGAAACTTTCCAAGGCGCAGTGATCGACGAATGCACTCATGACGACAATCTATGTGATTTCACGGTAATACCAGATCTGAGATCTCCTGAATCTTCATCGGACATGGTAAATTTGATCCCTAGATATGTAGTTAGATTAGAAAAATTTTACGATCTTCAAGATAAATTCAAAAAATCGGTCAATTGTAAAACCAATAGTTCCTCATTATCATATGAAAAAGTAAACTTGGGAACTAATGACAATCCATAGTGCATTAATTTAGGGGTGGGGTGTTCTGAATAAGAGAAAGCCACATTTATTAAATTGTTTAAGGAATTTAAAGATGTTTTTGCGTGGACGTATGATGACCTTAAAACTTTCGACCCTAACATCATACAACACGTCATTCCTATGAAACCCCAAACCTTGTCATTTCAACAAAAGTTAAGAAAAATGCACCCTAAGCTCGAACCGACTGTCAAAAAAGAATTAAATAAACTTCTGAATACTAAGATAATTTTCCCAGTTAGGCACATGCAATGGGTTTCTAACCTTGTCCCTGTTCGGAAGAAGAGTGGGAAAATCCGACTATGTGTCAATTTCCAAAACCTTAATAGAGTGTCTGATAAAGACAACTACCCTGTCCCACCCATGGAACAGATCCTTCAACAGGTATCTGGTTCTGAAAGACTATCCTTATTGGATGGTTTTTCAGGGTACAACCAAGTCCTGATGTCTCCTCCAAACCAACTTAAAAATACCTTCCACACTCCATGGGGCACCTATGCTTACAGGAAAATGCCCTTTGGACTGATTAATACTGGTGCTACTTTCCAGAGAGCGATGGACATTGCTTTCCGAGGCTTAATCAATCAATCTGCCATAGTTTACCTAGATGATGTTACTATATTTTCAAAAAACAAAACTGATCATCTAGCTCATTTAAGATCCGCTCTACAACGATGTTGTAAATATGACATTTCCTTAAATCCTAAAAAAATCTATCTTCGCAGTAGAACAAGGTAAGCTCTTAGGATTCATTGTGTCAAGCAAAGGGATGATTATCGACCCTGAAAGGACTCAAGTCATCTCAAAACTTCCCCCTCCCTCATCCAAAAAGTCTATGTAGTCTTTCTTAGGCCAGATAAACTTCGTAAGGAGATTCATCCCCAGTTTCTTCGAAATGGTGAGACCTTTATAGAATTTAATTAAGAAAGACGCGCAATATCATTTGGGACCCTTAGAAAATCAAGCTTTCAATTCAATAAAAAAGGCCATAATAGACGCTCCTTCTCTCGTGAGCCCTGAATTTTTGCAAGACTTCACGCTCTACACATTTGCTTCTGACCGCTCCTACGCTGTCGTCCTAACTCAAAAGAATGCTAAAAACAATGAAGTACCCATTGCCTTTATGAGCTCTGCTTTCAAAGGTGTGGAACTTAATTACCCAACAGTAGATCAGAAAGCTTACGCTATTTTAAAGAACTCAATCACTTTCGATCTTATCTTTTGAAATCTAGGATGAAAATTATTGTCCCTTACTTAGCCGTCAAGAATCTGTTAGTGCAGAAAAAGCTAGGCAAAAAGAGGGCGAACTGGGTTACCTCCTTACAGGAATATGACATAGAAATCACCCCAGCACAAATAGTCAGAGGCCAAGGGCTGTACAAGTCAGTTGCTGACTCAGCAGTAGGACAACAAGAAGAAAATGATATGTCAGACCCAGGACAACACAATCAAAATGCAATCTGCTATGCACAAAACTCTGTCAGTCCATGGTATGATGATATAAAATTCTGTCTTGAACATGGGTCAGCCCCCCGTCACCTGGATCCCACTAAAAGAAGAGCATTAAGATTAAAATTTTCCTCCTTTCATTTGATTAATGGCATTCTATTTCGTCAAAATTTTGATGGAGCACTAATGCGTTGTCTTGAGAAAGACGAAGCAGAAAAAGTCTTACTAGAATTGCACGTAGGAGAAGCTGGTTGGCATTTTGGTGGTGACACCACTGCCCATAAAGTTTTGAGAGCCAGTTACTACTGGCCTACATGTTTTAGAGACGCCCATGCCTTGTGTCACAAGTGTATTATTTTTCAAAAAGCATCCGAGCGATTACAGAAACCAACCTTTCCTTTGCAGCCTGTTTTAGTAGACTCCCCTTTTCAGCAGTGGGGTCTTGATATTATAGGTCCAATCAATCCTCCATCCTCATAGAAGCATACGTTTATCATAACATCCATATATTACTTCACCAAGTGGTCTGAAGTTGCCGCATTAAGAACTGTGAATACCAGTCAGGTAATTGCCTTTTTAAATTCAAATATTATTACCCGTTTTGGTATCCCTGAATGTTTAGTATTCGATAACGCTTCTTATTTTTCATCTCTTGAAATGAGTGATTTCTCTCTAGAAAAAGGAATTAAATTGAAGTATTCTTCCAGCTATTACCCTCAGGGCAATGGATTGGTAGAATCAACAAATAAGAATCTGATTAAAATCATCAAGAGAACGATATCTAAAACTCACAAAAACTAGCATAATGCACTGTTAAATGCAATCTGGGTTGATAGGGTAACACCAAAAACTATTGTAGGTAACTCCCCCTTCTTTCTCGTCTATGGCAGAGAAGCAATTCTGCCACTGCATATTCTTCTTCCCTCACTATAGCTATCACAGAAAATACAAGAAGAAGACTGCCCCCCTTTGGAGAATCGAATTAACGCTTTAATGAAACTAGAAGAGGTAAGGGATCAAGCTAAACGTAAGTTAGATCAACATCAACTAGTGGTCAAAAGCTGGTTTGATTCCAACTCTGCCTCTAATAGGAACTTTGAAGTAGGTGACCTTGTCTTAAAATGGGACAAACCGCATGAGGGAAAGGGAGAGCACACGAAGTTTCAAAACTTATGGCTTGGACCATTTTTAATTGCTGAGAAATTGGGTCCCATATATTTCTGATTACAGAGTCTAGAGGGACAGCCAGACACATATTCGGTGAATTTCCAAGTTCTGAAAATATATTTCGCTTGATAACAACCCTGTGTATACTGTGTAAATATTTTCTTTTGTTTTCTTTTCTTTTACTATTTTGGTTTGGATTTTTCCCTTGCGCTTATCAGTTTTTGTTTTTGGAAATACACATACTTGCATTTTGAACTATTCAGACAAAGAAAATAGAAAATTCTTTCACTGAAATGACTACTAAAAAAATTGTCTAAACATCATACTTCTGAAATTTACAGCCATGTTGAGAAAAGACTGTTGTTTGAAAGAAGCTAACTGATTTCAATCTCTGAGTGAATCCTGTCACGATCATCCATTATCTTCTTACGTTGTCCCTGTTCCTTAAGGGAATGAATCAGAAGATGTCTCCCTACCTTAGAAGGTTGGCTTGTAAACAAACTGTCTTTGAATCTTAATGAAGGACATTTTTAAAAATTCTTTCAAGGGTTGTAAAAAATATGTTTAAAATATCATAATTTCCAGCGTCACCCTACTCAATTATATATCTTTAAAAAAATAAATCATTAAAAGAGCTATGGGAAGTTCTTGTAAACCAGCCAGGATGCTGAACAGGTCTGCTGGTAGCGCGTAAATGCATGCATGACGCCAAGACAACTTCGTCGGGGTACTGAACAGGCCTGTTGGTAGCAAAGCAATGTTGGGTATATGAAAATTCAGAATCTCTTGACCTTAAAATGTCCTTTATTCTGATCTGGAACTTCTTGGCAGGATATAGATATCAGAGTGGGTTAAATGGCAACCCTGTCGAGGCTATGAACGCCTGTTGGAAGCATTGGCTCTGTCAACAGTACTGGATATTTTATCTTTAATATCATGACTCGCTTTTCTTAAGACTGTTATCAGTTTTCATCTTTTAAGCACAACTGGAATATTTGATTAATGATGATGTTTGAACAATTTTCTGGTTGTTTTTGAGTTAGAATTATTCTCATTATCATAATCTGAATTTGTTCTTTTGGCAGAGATAACTACTTCTACCAGTGTGTCACCATTGTTGGCAACCATTTCGCAATTTTATCCTATCCTTATAAGATGCCTACACAAGTGTTTTGGAACCCTTGATTCTCAACGCAATCTTTTGAATAAACCGACATGATTATCTTGTGCATTTGCACACCTGCCCTTTGTTTTGATTTTCACGGCTGCAAGCATGAAAACCTTGAGTTCGAATTCATGTCAATGGCATTAAAATCATCACTAGATTATTACAAATAATCTTGCTCTATGATCAATTCATCTCTAACTCAATGATGGTCACACAGTTGGCAAGACACCAAAACCTTTACTCACTTAGCATTTTTTGTTAATATGACTTCATTTTATAAGATTGTAATGCAATGGTATTCTGGTGATTGTGATTGAATCCTTAATACAATGGTGGTTTGATGTTATATTGTCTTTGATCAAATTCCTAGGTGCAATGGTTTCATACAACGCATAAGTTTTATGGTCAAATCTTTGGTGCTAAATTTGAAATATTGTTTTGTTTTAAATCATGCAAACACTATTGTTTGTGCAGATATTCGGGTTGACTTATCACAGTTTTCAATAGTTGTTTGATTGGCATTGATTTTAACACACACCAATAGTGATTTGAATCACCATAGCATCGTCAATTGTACATTTCGATATGAATGTTTTGCATGGGTTTGTTTCATTCCACCACCCTCGCACACTTTGGAATTAATGTCTGCCTTGTATCTCGGGTTACCTCTGTTGGTCTTGGGGAAACATGTGAGCTTTCGGTTCTGCGTATACCTTGTCCAACCCCCCTCACCATTTACCCTGTTGACTGTGTGTTCTCTCCCATGGCACCTGTAGTGCGCATAGAACCTAATGGCATCCAAATGCTGCTGCTATTTGACAATGCTCGTGAAGAGCTGGAGAATAATGGCTAGTTAGTTTTCATCCAAAAATTTGAGGGTTTCAACCTCGAGGTAGCCCAACAGTTTTCCATCACATTCGATGGATGTAGGGCCAAGGTTGGAGACATCCAACTGGAATTAAACGAAGAATTACTAAGTTCAGCCACAGGTTTACCAGCTAAAGGGCATAGGTGGTTTAAGAATTTGAAGGTGGATGAAGTGCCATGGCCGCTCCTGTTCACATCGAGGAAAATTGTCAGTTGTGACAGAGGTATGCCTGTCACTGCCCTTAAGTCTAGGTGGCATGATCTATTAGCCATTGTTAAGCAATTCGTGACTTGCGAAGGTTGCTATGGTTTAGTGTTTCTTTACCATCTTTGGTTGCTTATGAATTTCATAGACTTCCCTCTGAATATGCCTCACTACCTCCTATGCAGCCTGTATAAAATGTCCAAACGATTTAAGTAAGAGAAGGTTGATTCTAGCCTCTTCCATCACTGCATGATCAAAATCATTATTGTTCATCATTTGAAGCTTAGTGGTGACTGTTGGCAAGCCTTCCTATTAAGGAATGGCTTTGCCACTCCCGAATGTGTTCAAGTGGACAAGACTGTGGTCACCGAAACCCTGGTTGGGCTTGTCATGCCATCTCCTACCCTTCTACCCCCTGTCAAACCCTCGAACTACCCCAACATTGACCTACCCGACACCATGGTTAACCCGTGTTCTAAAGACAATACTAAGACCTTTAAGAGGCCTGTAAGGAACAAGGGAAAGGGTAATATCGATGCCAATAGTAAGGGAAAGAAGAATGCATGATGGATATCTAGATGTGCTCGGAACAAGCCTAAACAAAACACTGACCAGAAGCCTATTGTTTTGAGTGAGGATTCAGACTCTGAGATTGAACGCTTTTTGGCCGAGGAATACCCATATTCACACGATCTATGTTCTATTGAACCTTATGACTATGTATCCAACCTCCCACCGTGCCTCAAGGATGACCCTAACTTCCTGGGAATTAAGTTTGACAGTGGAACCCCTGGTAATTTAAAAGAACCCTCACCTGTAGTGACTCAGCCTGATCAACCACCGTGTACTCAATGGAATTCTTGGCTTGAATGTTACTACACGGATGTTCCTAGTTTGCATTCTTAAATTAAATCATTGGAGGAATGGGTTACTGGTTGTCAAATGGAAATGACAGGCTACAAGCTTACAATAAGAAGCAAGAGACCACGGGTTCTATCATCTTTAGAAATGTTGAGGCAGCTACTTCCTTTGTTAACTTAAAGTTATCCTAACCGAATCGTTTTCCTACAGCCCAGGTATGTTATTTCAACATCGATTTTTAAATGATTTGGTTTGAATTAGCATAGCCGATTGTGTTTGATTTGAATTAGTTCTGTTTTGTTTAAATAGATTCAAAAATGATTCTGTTATTTTTGAATTACCAAGAATGATTTTGTTTTTGAATTATGTTTTCATTGAATCAGGACAAAAGATTTGTTTGCTAAAATCGAATATAGCTATGTTTTGATTGAACTGATTTAATACAATTTTATTGTTCTTGAATTAGTATAAATGATTGTGTTGGCTCTGAGTTAGTTTGATTTAGTTCATTTTGGTTTGATTCAGAAACGATTCTGTATGTTTGAATTAGCATAGTTGTTTGTGTATGCATTGAATTAGTATCAAAGATTGGTTTGATAAATAGAATATAATTTGTTGATTCAAAAACGATTTCGTTGATTTTGAATTGTCAAAATGATTCTGTCTATTTCGAATTGGTAATAAAAACGTTGGTTGATAGATCGCATATATCCCTGTTACCATTCAATTAATTTAATACGATGTCGTTTATTTTGAATTGGCATAAAAGATTTGGTTTGTTTTACCAAGAATGATTTGCTTGTCTTGAATTGGTAATAAAGGCTCTGTTGATTGACCGCATGCATTCTTGTTACCATTTGGATTAATTTAAAATGATTTTGTTTGTAAATATGACCAGCTACAGAATCATGAGATTTTGTAGCTAGTCATAAAATTTGGATTTTGTTGATTTTACAATTAAAACATTATCTAAAATTGTCTACTTTTGCCTATCTACAGGTACATACGAATTTCAATGTGAAATTGGACATGTTGTGGCAGTTTAGAACATGCTTTTTGTTATATAGTTTTGTTTTAAGTTGTTAGTCTTAGGCAGAAATAGAGATTTGGGAGATTGTTCCCATATTTTTTGCAAACAATTTTGATAATTCCCACAGGGATGTTTTACCCTGTGTCCTTTTTATACTCATTAATTTTTGTAAAGAACCCATCACTGTTGGGAGAAMAAATACTATGGACTTATGATGATACAGACTCGAATGGAAGTGGATCTTTTGTAACATCTTTAGCTTTCAATTTATCATACTTTCGTTCAAGTTTTTTGCATTTTAATTTGTGATCAAGTTATTGACTACTTTAGATATCAAGACTTGTTACAGGTTGATGCGTTATGACTTAAATTTTGTCCGTATTTGATGTGTCTCATTTTACTCACAGCAATCACTCTGTTTGAGTTTAATTAACAGAAGGTTTATCTTCTTAATTAAATGAACTGTTCTGTACAGATCTTCGCACAGAGATTTATCTAAATGTGATGATTTGTAAACTTTAAGATTGTTGTCATTTTATGTCTTGTTTGTTCTATCATTCGTATTCAAAGAGCACTATTGCTTCCTGTTTACAAAAAGCTTGTGGAAAAGCTGGTGCGGGTTTCCTCCCATCAAACGGCTAAATCGAGTACTGTGCACAAGACAAATAGAAAGCGTTACTTCAGGTCAGTTTGCAATTTAATAGTTAATAAATTCAAGAATTCTCAGTAGTTTAGATAGATATATAGTTCAGATTTACAGTTAGGATAATTATTTTAATTGGTTAGCTTAGGTAGCTTTCATTTTTGTTTCTTACTCAGAAAAATTATAAAAATAAAAATAATAGCTTCGCTATCCTAAGACAATTTACACATGATTTTTGCAAATTTGGATTAAAATTTGTATTCTGTAAATACTGTACATCTGTAATTGAAATTTGATTGTATTGATAGGCTGAACATTTAATAAGTAGAACAATTTCTCTATAACATTAGATAGTAAACTGTATATATATATATATATATATATATATATATATATATATATATATATATATATATATTTCAGATTTGTATATAGTTTGTTGTAGTTGCTTTTTTTTTAATTTAGATTAGTTTCTTT
>JASDQU010100506.1:89548-114471 GCA_032191745.1 Picea mariana | reverse complement strand
AAATACTATGGACTTATGATGATACAGACTCGAATGGAAGTGGATCTTTTGTAACATCTTTAGCTTTCAATTTATCATACTTTCGTTCAAGTTTTTTGCATTTTAATTTGTGATCAAGTTATTGACTACTTTAGATATCAAGACTTGTTACAGGTTGATGCGTTATGACTTAAATTTTGTCCGTATTTGATGTGTCTCATTTTACTCACAGCAATCACTCTGTTTGAGTTTAATTAACAGAAGGTTTATCTTCTTAATTAAATGAACTGTTCTGTACAGATCTTCGCACAGAGATTTATCTAAATGTGATGATTTGTAAACTTTAAGATTGTTGTCATTTTATGTCTTGTTTGTTCTATCATTCGTATTCAAAGAGCACTATTGCTTCCTGTTTACAAAAAGCTTGTGGAAAAGCTGGTGCGGGTTTCCTCCCATCAAACGGCTAAATCGAGTACTGTGCACAAGACAAATAGAAAGCGTTACTTCAGGTCAGTTTGCAATTTAATAGTTAATAAATTCAAGAATTCTCAGTAGTTTAGATAGATATATAGTTCAGATTTACAGTTAGGATAATTATTTTAATTGGTTAGCTTAGGTAGCTTTCATTTTTGTTTCTTACTCAGAAAAATTATAAAAATAAAAATAATAGCTTCGCTATCCTAAGACAATTTACACATGATTTTTGCAAATTTGGATTAAAATTTGTATTCTGTAAATACTGTACATCTGTAATTGAAATTTGATTGTATTGATAGGCTGAACATTTAATAAGTAGAACAATTTCTCTATAACATTAGATAGTAAACTGTATATATATATATATATATATATATATATATATATATATATATATATATATATATATTTCAGATTTGTATATAGTTTGTTGTAGTTGCTTTTTTTTTAATTTAGATTAGTTTCTTTAGTTTAGTTTTTTTTTCATTTTCCTAGGACTTAGATCGGCTAACAGATCCGCTAAACTCGTCGGAGCGGATCATCCCAAATGGCTTGGGTTATTTAGACAACCCCGAACCAGATCCACCCCTCTAGTTGACGAGCGTTCATTTTCGCCCGTCAACAGATAGATACAACGTGTAGAAAAACATGTGTTTAAAATATACAACATTTTCATCTTGGTCAACTTAAAAAAATTCTAGAAATTATAATATTCATCCATTAGATTCAAAATTATAGTCATAATTTAATAGAGTCTCTGTAGATTGTTGTAGTATATTTCTTTTCTTAAAAACATAAGTTTAATAATAGATACGTTGTTGTAGAAATAATTAACTCATTATCATTCCTTTCATGTTTAAGGAACATATTGTTAAACAATTGTCAAATTGACATATCAAATCATGATAAAAAAAAATTGAAAAATAGTCATTGGAAAGATACCACAATTCTTCACAAGTTTTGTTTTTACTGTAAAGTGAAATTCTAAATTAAAAAAATACTTTTGTATGCTGGAAGTTGAAGAAATTGTGAAAATACAATTTTTTTTCTCATAAAACAAACAAAAGTGTAACCCATCTTCATGATTTCACCCTTATACAATTTTCCAAATTTAGGTATGGGAGGGATTTCATGGTGCCCTATTGGGTAGATCAATCCCCACGTTAAGAAGTGTTTCCCAATAAGACCCTCTCTAAGTCATGTAGTGGATATGAAGTGGATGGGGGTATGACTTTCGGGCATGGGTTTCTTGACATATCAAAGGATCATATTGTCTCATTTATGCATGCCTTTGTGGAGGGTGTGTTGCATCCCTTGTTTGCAATGCAACCTTTTCCCAATCCCTTTGATTTGCCATTAATTTATTATGGTCCAAAACACCGAGTTCTATGTGCAATGGAAAGCAAGGAGCATTGTAACACCATTTGGAGATAAGAGCACATTGAGTGCCATGTGCAAGGAAAGTAAAAGACACCACAAATGCATTCCCTCAACAAGTGGAACATTTATTAATTATGTGTTTTCTTTTTTAAAGGTCTTTCATTTTTTAATGGAGAAGTTGATCCAGATTATTTTGAGAATGAAATGAAGATAAAAATATAGAAGAGATATAACAAGGAAATACACAAGGATATTGCAAGAAACATAAAAATATAGTGAAACCAGATTCTATTAATGCATAAGAGATAAAAACACTATAGAACACAAATTGGTATAATAAGGTAGCTTATCTTTGAAAAGAAAGAGATGTTGACTACACTTCGTTCCCAAAAATATTTACATCAGCCTCCATTGCATGCTTAAAGGGCCTCGTTCAACTCAATTATATATGAGAGAGTGAGAGGAGAACAATTCCCATGATGAATGTGGGATAAATTGGACTAAGTTTATAAAATTCCATAGGTATGTAAAATACTAGGACTTCTTGGATGGTCACCCATCCCAGTATTACTCTAGCATGAGCACACTTAACTACGAAGTTATAATGGGATCTGATGAATTAATTCTATGATGTAGGCAAGTACATAAAACCACCTGGAAATCATTACATGATGTTTGTAACTAACAAATGAAGATGGCATTACATTCCATTCCCCATAAAAAGGATGAATATCATGGTTTATCAAAACCATAGGATCGAAATGTTGATTCATTGGAAAATGTGGATGGCCACCGAGATCCACCTGGATCATTCCTTCCCCCTTAGGAAGCAATGGTCCCCATTGCATAAAGTTCCCTTGGGAGATGGGGAAACTTCTGCTAAATATGAACCTTGGTGAGTTGCTTCCCTTGTTGAAGTAGATGTCCTGCATATACTTTTCTTGTGGAAAAATTTCATGAACCTGTTGGAGGTGTTGGATCCATTCAATAGATATGGTTTCATGATATATCTTGGTATAAGTGTGGGTCCTGTAGGAGGACTCTATTGATGAATATGCAACAAGAAAAGCTATATTAATGGGGGCTACTGGTGGGAACCCCAAGTGTTATAGGAAAATCCCCCTGCGGACAAGTGGATTTCCTCTTGAACCCTAAATCTCTAAGATCAAGACATAAAGGTGATAAATTTGGTCAATGACATTATTTTAAACCTAGCGAAGTCAATCAAATATAGAAAAGGAAGAAGAATGCACCTTTTTGTCGATGTTTTTCCTTGCCCAGTCCAAGTTGAGCCTTTATCCCCAAGCTCTTCAACAAGTCTTGCAATCCAATAACAACAAAGACAAAACAACTTCCTATTCTACCATGATTAGTCCAAAACTAGATCTATCTATCAAAGACAAGTTCATGTAGGCATGCACAACCTTGAAAGAAATAGGCCAAGAACATGTATTAATCAGAACTAGATAGCAATACTTACAGACCTTTGATGAAGTTGCAGTAGCCTCTTCCAGCTCTCCTTGTCCAGCCCCTTGCTCAAATAATCCACAATCAAAATGAATATTATTTACTGATTATCTCCCTTATGAGATCATAAGTTTGATGCCTTCAATGTCCTCAATACCACTTCTCATGAGATCATAAGTTAGGTATCTCTCAAACTCCATCTATTTCACCATGAGAAGTCCTCCTTATATAATCTTGGAGAGACCCAACCACCTTAGAGATTCTTGGGATAGGTTAAGGATCCTTCTCCATAAGTTCTGGATCTTCCCTAAGATCCAACCTTGACTTCAGATTCTAATCCAACCAACTCCAGAGATGAGGGGGAGTTTTCCCTGATTTTCCTCAACAGTCCAAGATTTTCTCAAACAACCCAATGCTCCCTTAGAATGGGGAACAATGTGTTGCAACGCTCCCCCAAAGAAGGGTAGGGAGCATTGGCCCTCTATGACAGTGGGTAGGGAAGCACTGCCCAACATATCCTTAAAAAATTCCAGTGCTCCCCCAGAAGGGTGCACAGAGTGCTGGAATGATCCCCCAAAGAAGGGTAGTGAGCGTTGGCACTCCCTGATAGTGGGTAGGGGAGCGTTGGCCTTAAAAATTCATTTTTACGTGGGTTTTTTCATGGAAAAATATTTGTACTCTTTATAAAATAATTTCTCCTTCTTAAACTAGCCTTTGAGGGTGTCTTTGAAGTGTCCTTGTGATGTCGTTTGAGACATGACATAGACAATATGACTGTATGATGTCTGTGAGACTTGCGAAAGTTGTGGCTAAAATGTGACACTTGTAATGACGACAATAGGTCATCATTGAAGTGAGTAATTTTGATGTGTAATATATTCCTCCCCAAAGTGTGAAGTTAGAAGACAGAAACTGATGACTGAAGTAATTTGTAGACTTTTTCGAGCAAGGGTATGGACTCAGAGAACCTGGCAGAAGCTGCACACAACCAACAAACAAATATTATGATATGTTTCAAACCCAATAAAGGCATATCTATGCTTGGGTGATAAAGAATTGCAAGGTATGACAGCCATAAGATACACTGCGGATCCATAGTGGTATTAACAAAAAGGTATATCCACCAAAGATACAATGTGGATCTATTCTCCCATGACATGAACTGATCATAGCCATGAAAAATACACAGTTCTATGAGATGACAAGACATACACATGGAACAATACAAAGTGGATCTATGTGACAGTATATGTGTCAATATTCAATAGAAACTTCATCGCAACATGGGTAAAGTACATATCAAAGTGATCACTCAACCTGGGGTCTTCTTACCGATCCCGATGTAGTAGGAATCTAAACATGCGAATAGATGTCCTGATGTTGAACATGGAAAAAACCATTTGATTATCGCTCGATGAGGTAAACCATTAACAAGTGCGAGGTAAATCACCATTGATGTCAATGATTCACAAGGTACCCTAGTACATTCTAGTGAATGTGAATAAGTGATTTGAATTCAAACATCCATGGAATCATCCGATTAGATGTCAATGATGTATACCCACTTTCGGAAGCGAAGAGAAAAGGAAGAAGAATGTACCTTTTTGTCGATGTTTGTCCTTGTCTAGTCCAAGTTGAACCTTGATCCCCAAGGTCTTCAACAAGTCCTAAAATCCAATAACAGCAAAGACAAAAAACTTCCTATTATGCCATGATTAATCCAAAAATAGATCTCTCTATCAAAGACAATTTCATGTAGGCATACACAAAATTGAAAGAAATAGGCCAAGAAAATGTATTAATGAGAACTAGATAGCAATACTTATAGACCTTTGATGAAGTTGCAGTAGCCTCTCCCATCTCTACTTGTCCATTCCCTTTCTCAAATAATCCACAATCAAAATGAATATGCTTTACTGATTATCTCCCTTATGAGATCATAATTTTGATGCCTTCAATGTCCTCAATACCACTTCTCATGAGATCATAAGTTACGTATCTCTCAAACTTCATCTATTTCACCATGAGAAGGCCTCCTTATATAAGATTGGAGAGACCCAACCACCTTAGATATTCTTGGGATAGGTTGAGGATCCTTCTCCATTAGTTTTGGATCTTCCCTAAGCTCCAACCTTGACCTCAGATTTGAATCCAACCAACTCCAGAGATGAGGGGGATTTTTCCTCGGTTTTTCTCAATATCCCAAGATTTCCTCAAACATCCCATCGCTCCCTCATAATGGGGCACAGAGTTTTGCAATGCTCCCCAAAAGAAGGGTAGGGAGTGTTGGCACTCCATGATAGTGGGTAGGGGAGTGCTGCCCAAATTTCCTTAAAAAATCCCAGCGCTCCCCCAAAAGGGTGCAAATACTGCTGGAACACTCCCCCAAAGAAGGGTAGGGAGCACTGGTACTTCCTGATAGTGGGTAGGGAATCACTAGCCTTCAAAATTAATTTTTAAGTGGGTTTTTTTATGGAAAAATATTTGTACTCTTCATCAAATAATTTCTCCTTTTTAAACCAGTCTTTGAGGGTGTCTTTGAAGTGTCCTTATGATGTCGTTCAAGACACGACATAGACAAGATGACTATATGATTTCTGCGACACTTGCAACATTTGTGGATAAAATGTGACACTTGTAATGACGACAATAGGTCATCATTGAAGTGATTAATTTTGATGTGTAACAGATTTCCCCCCAAAGTGAGAAGTTAGAAGACGAAAACTGATGACTGAAGTACTTTGTAGACTTTTCTGTGCAAGGGTATGGACTCAGAGAACATGGTAGAAGATGCACACAACCATCAAACAAATATTATTATATGTTTCAAACCCAAGGTAGGCATACCTATGCTTGGGTGATAAATACTTGCAAGGTATGGCTGCCATACGATACACTACGGATCCATAATGGTATTAAAAAAAAGGTATAGCTGCCAAAGATACAATTTGGATCTATACTCCCATGACATGAACTGATTGTAGCCATGAAAAATACACAGTGGATATATGATATGACAAGACGTATCCATGGACCAATACAAAGTGGATCTATGTGATAGTATATGCTTCAATATTCAAGAGAAACTTCGTCACAACCTGCGTAGAGTACATATCAGAGTGATCACTCAACCCAGGGTATTCTTACCGATCCCTATGTAGTACRAATCCAACCATGCGAATAGATTTCCTAATGTTGAACATGGAAGAAACCACTTGATTATCGGTCGATGAGGTAAACCGTTAACAAGTGCGAGGGAAATCACCATTGATTTAAATGATTCCCAAGGTACCCTAGTACATTCCAGCAAATGTGAATAAATGATATGAAGTCAAACATMTGTGGAATCATTTGATCATAGGTCAATGATGTATACCCACTGTTGGAAGTGAGGAGGCCTTCCATTAAGGCATGTAGGTCCCAAGGTACTGACTGGTTTCTAAGTCTAGTTCCTAGATAATGTGCTGAAGTCGATAGGAGCAGACGCATCGAAGGAGGGCCTTGATGTATTCCCCATCAATGACACAAAACTGATACAGAGATGTAAATTGGTGTATCAAATGAATATGGACTGACATGGGTATTGAAATAGGATTTTTTTTTTTTTTGACTCTCGAGGAATATACTTCCCTTGAACACCGAGGCACAATAGTAGAAACATGACATGGAACAAAACATGATGATGCAATGGACATTGTGACTTTCATCGGGTGACCAAAAGGAGTAAAGAAACTCAGAGGATTGGTTCAGTGCAGAGATTCAACAGATTAAAATGTATGCAAAGACAAAGTGTCGTGTTCAAGGGATAGTATAAGAGTGACTGGTGATGTTTTCAAAAACTGCTTGTCTTGCTTCCTTCCAATTTCCCCCCCATCTAGATAGATGAGTACCTCTTTTTTATTTAACGAGCTCAAGGAGGATAACAAATTCTTGATATAAATCACCTTTGGCAAGTCCCTCTTCCTTTGTTTAATGAACTAGAAGAAGTAAGGGTTTGGTCCCATATGGGTCCTTCAATGTGTGATTTGTTTAACGAGTCCAGAGAAGGTAAACTCAATGATTTTCCATGTTTAGAGAGTCTGAAAAGAACTTAAAGACGACTCCAAGGTTGTCCTTTTTCATAATATTAGTCTCGCGAGGACAAAAAAGAGATAAATTATCACTTGAAAGACACCCTTTCAAACCTTTTAATGAGTGAGAAAGGAAGCAAGATCACTCGACAATCTTTTCATGTTTAGAGAGTCTGAAAAGAGCTTAAGGGAGACTCTAGGGAGTTCCTTTTTTGTATATCCTTTACAAGTATGGAAAAGTGATAAATTCTACTCGGTTGTGTTCTCATGTTTTTTATGAGCATGAGAAAGAACAAAGACTATGCTTGGTATTGGTTTCATTTTGAAACAAGATTGAAACAAAATTAAACTATGCTTGTAAATTCCCAACATAATTTCCAAAGGCTAGGATACCCATGGATGGTTGGTACTCTGCCCCCAGCTTGAAACGCTAGTGGAATAACTCCAAAAATATAATCAAAGGTTGGATACATGTCCCCCAAGCTTCAAATCATTCACTGACATTGAGGTTGTCACCAATTTCTGTACTAGATGGAGAAAAAGGATATAGGTGTATGAAAAAAAGGTTAAAAAATGAGACATAATGAAAGACTCGACTTGTTATGAGAGGTGACTGTTTGGTTTTTTAATGATCTTGACATGGGAAAAGTACTATTATCAAGGCTCCAAGATCAATCCCTAGATTTCTGTTTCATTTTTTAATGATCTTGTTACAGAGAGGAAAACTATGCTCAAGGCTCCGGGTTCAATCCCCAGATTTTTGTTTCATTTTTTAATGAGATTTCTACAAAGAATAAAAACTATTCTCATGACCTTTGTTTCATTTTTTAACGAGCTTGCCATAGATAAGAGAAACTATGCTCATAACTTCACTTGATCATGGCTCCACAATCTTCAACTCTTTAGACGGAAACCATGTTAAGGGACAAAACTCGGTCATGGCCTCCAAGAGATCTTCACTGGATGGAAGAAAAACACTCTGGAAGGAACACATGTCAAGGTCCGTGATAGGGGTAAGGAGATCGTTCTCTAAAAACCCTACTGAAGAGATCACCATGTCAACAACCTAATCTAAGTCATCTTCATTGGCAATTGAAGGCATGGGAGATAATGCCACATAATTGACTTGTGGCGGGGGCGATATTGTCTGCATATAAGACCTGTTTAGGGAGGTCATTGGGTTGATGGTCACGTCAAGGCCAAAAAATGAAAGTTGATTAATAGTAACCATTCTTCCATCATGCAAGAAATATATCACACAAAAAAGAGTAGACACAATAGCTTTCATGGCATAGATATAATCTTTCCCAAGGAGTAAATCGAAATCCAAGGGTTCTTGGACTACCATAACATCAATAAAGAAAATTTTTCATCCCAAAGTTATGGGAAACTATGTAAGGAATCCTAAAGGGTGACTGGTTCTTTTGTTAAAAGTGAACAAAGTCTAGGTAACTGGCACAAGATGAGGATAACCCAAATCTTTCCAAGCAATAGAGGACAAAATACTAACAAACGAACCTTCATCTATCAATGCATGAGGAACATCCTGACCACAAACCTATACTCTAATCTTGAAAGGAACATGAGAGGGAAGATGAGGTCTAGTTAGCACACCCCAATAAAAAAGGATGGCCTCATTACTTGGAGGGAGTTCCATGGGAGAGGGAGGAATGCCCCCCAACATGGTAGATTCTGTATCAACGAGAAAAACATGGGAATAATCATATTTACTCTCTAGCAGGAGAGTAAGATCAATTGATAACGACATCAAATCGACCACCTGGGTTTCATTCTCCAAGGGGAGAATGGGTTCGACAGGTGGAAATAGATTGACCACTTGGGTTTCACTCTCTAATGGGAGAGAGGGATCGATCGAAGATGGGATTGGATCAACCACTTTGTCAATTGGTTCAACTAAGGATGTGACCAGATTGATGACATGATCAATCGGACTGACCGATGAAGGGACCAGAGAAACCACTTTGGCACTTTTCAGAGGAGAAGTGGGATTGGCCATGTTGGCACTCTTTAGATGAAGGGTGGGACTAACCAATGATGGGACTATATCAGTCACTTGGGTTTCACTTTTTAGATGAAAAGTGGGGCCAATCGATGATGGAACTGGATCATCTACTTTGGTTAGTGATTCAACCGAGGATGAAACTAGATTGACCACCTTATCAACCAGACTGACTAGGGATGGAACCAGATTGACCATTCCATCAACTAACGATAGGTTGGGGGAAATCTTATGATAACCAGCTGGGAGTTGAAGATTTTCCAAAAGAGAAGAAGCCTTGTCCATACAAGGAAAAATGTGAGAGTAATGATCACCTTCACATAACATTGACAGTTGTCTTGTTCTTACCAACCTTAACATCACTAGTTGACGGGGAATCACCAACATGACCAGCAGGGGCCAATGATGTGGAGGACCACATTTCTAAGACCTTGGAAAAACCAGGGCAATCCTTCAAAAAGTGGTCACCCTTACAAATACTAGAAGGGAATTTGGGTTTTAGATTCTTAGTTTTAATCTTGTCGATCTCATCAACACTCCCAGTACGATTAATAGTAGTTGGTTTCTTGGATCCAACATCTGATATGGTTGGAGGCTTGGTCCTTTTCAAGTTCTTCTTCTTCTTCTCTTTCTGTTTCTTCTTCTTCTTATCAACCTGGCTACTTTCTTTAGATATTTTGCTAGGGAGAAGAAGGAGAGAGGGAAGGAGACTTAATGGGTGAAGAAGGAGAAAATTCGACATGAGGTTGATGTGTGGGTGGTGTACTTACATATGAAGCATTAGGTGCAGTTGAATCACTAGGAAGATTCGAGATCACCAGAGTGGGGTACAACAAAACCGATAATCCGATGGTGAGTCCTGGAAGACTCAGTGTGGCAATGTACAGAGGACCAATGTTTCCAAAAGAAGGAAAGGTGTAAGGTTCCCCGAGACAAGGGGTTCCTCCATTGGTACTCCCAAGAGTTGAATCCATTAACACTAACTCAACCTAAGGTCCACTAAGTAAAACAAGAAACACATGTTGTGAATCTAAGAAGCAAACAATCAAACAAAACTTCCCATAATGAAGCTACTAGTTGGTGATGAAATCCAACGTCGCGAGATCAATATAAGAAGGGGTAGGGATAGAGCAGGTGGATCAGTTACATTTGTGACCTTCTTAATAGACTTACACCTTGGTGCAAGCTTCCATGTAGTAAATGTGGATTTACCCTCCAAGGATCCTAAGTGATTTTGACCAACGTCTGTTCTAGGTATAGTGAGACTTCCCTTCACCATCACCTTGTGTAAGACCCTGAATATTATGGCTACTAAGGTCACCAAATCACAGTCATCCCCTGGGCAGGTACAGTCGACAGTCCAGTCCGAACGTATGGGCAGGATAACAAGTACCAAATCCTTCAAGAGAATTGAGGACAAGCAAACGGGTAAAACTCCAGAGGACCCCGAACGGATTCATAATTCACAAATAACCAATACCAAATGAAGACATTTGAACCTCAAAAAGAACCCCCAATATACTATCTGATTACTATGAATGGTTGAACCGCAGAGGGATAATCTCTATGACTCTCTCGAACGTGACCTCGTGCGTAACCCATGTGTGAGAGGGGGATCCCAGTAAGCTTAAATAAAAATTGGATTTACTCTCCCTATTGAAAGATGCTAAGTTTGTTTGAAAACTTTTGAAAGTTATCCTTTCAACCTATTTCAAATCCCTACACCTTAAGCTAATGTAGGTTTGCTAACAGAAAAAATGTCTGATAAATTTTAGTTTAGTGCTTGATTTTAAGGTTGTTGTTTACTCAAGAGGAACATGGAGTGGACTAAATGATGTTTTGACTGACTCTAAACAATTAAAAGAAATTATAATCAAAATAATTCACTTCGATGAAAGCTATATTACGAGAAAGAGAAAACGTTTCTCATTCCAGATGCACAATGTCCCAAAATGCCAAAAACCATGCAATTCTGGTACTTCGAATGCAAGCTAGTTTCACTACCCAAAAGAAAGAATTCAAGCATATTCTTTGTTTGATTATGATGTATACATAAATTAAATACAAATCCTTTGATTTTCTACTACTTTCAATCAGGAGAAAGAGTCAAATGCAGATGCAAAAGACACGAAGCAAAAAGGCTACAAACAAAGCATGCACTCAAGGCGGTGAGGTATGAAAGAAAACAAGTAGAAACTTATTATGAAAAGAACACAATCAAGGATTCTACAAAAAATCAAGCATTCAAAGAGTACAAGAAGATGCAGAGAAGAATCCAAGAAAAGACAGTGAGAAAGAGAAATCACTCAAATTGTCCTGACAAAACAAGCAGCTAGAAACGACAATTTCACATTTCTGAAAATTTTTCAAGATCCAATCAAGACAATAAGGGGTTATAAGTACCAAAAATCAACCTAAATAACTTCGCAAACTAATCACAAAGTCTGGGTAAATACTTCCACAAAACAAGCTGAGAAAATCTCAGCAGAAAAGGGAAAAACTCCTCCAAAAAGAAGACCAACGCTTCCTGTCTCAAGGGTACAGAGTGTTGCAGCACTCCCTAAAGTTCTTTAGGGGAGTGATAGCACTCTGATATGGCCTACAGGGGGGCGTTGAGCCACCCAAAAATTCAAAAAATAGTCAAAAAACGAAGAAAAACTCACCCAAAATGCATAAAAATTGGTGAAATTGCTAGTGAAGGTAGGAGAAGGTTAATGGATGATGATTAAATAGTAAAATTGATATGAAATGTGGGAAAACGTAAGTAAATACAATAGAAATTTTTTGGGAAAAATGAACTCAAATATCAAATGGAATGGTACATAGATCTATGAATTCCCTTACAACAACTTTCATTCAATCAGATATGTGAAAAAGCGGTGGGTCGACTCCAAATCTTAGGGAAGAAGAGTGACTCAAAGTAAGGAAGAAAGAATGTCAACAAACCAAAAAAAACATAATCAATTCTTAGAAATAAAGATGTTGGAGGTGAATACAAGGACACACTGAGATGGTAATGACTCCAAGTAGATGAATCAACAAAAAACCACACTCAGAGAGGGATTCTCTAAAGAATTTTAAGTAGAAAAAGGACAGTGCTCTGATGTCAAGGGTACCATACTGTTGTAGTGATCTATGGGATCTTGAAAGTGAGTTCCAATGCTCTTTTGGTAGAGGCATGGGAGCATTGGGCTCTCAAGACCAAAAAATTTCCTAGAACTCAAAAAACCTCAGGAAATCCAGAAATTGAGTGTGTATAAGATGAATCCAAGAGCCAACAACACATATAAGAATTAGAGACACAACATGAATAATATTTAAAGGTGAGAAAGTTCCAAAAAACAAGACCAAGGAAGGAAACCAAAAATGAAAGCTTTGTTCCCCAGTGGAGTCGCCAATTTCTGTAACATGAAAATCCCCCTGTGGACAAGTGGATTTCTTCTTGAACCCTAAATCTCTAAGATCAAGAAAGAAAGGTGCTAAATTTGTTCACTAACATCCTTTTAAACCTATATAATTCAATAAAATATAGAAAATGAAGAAGAATGTACCCTTTTGTCGATGTTTTTCCTTGCCCAGTCCAAGTTGAGCCTTGATCCCCAAGCTCTTCAACAAGTCCCGCAATCCAATAACAACAAAGACAAAACAACTTCCTATTCTACCATGATTAATCCAAAACTATATATATCTATCAAGGAAAAGTTCATGTAGGCATACGCAACCTTGAAAGAAACAGACCAAGCACATGCATTAATGAGAACTAGATAGCAATACTTACAGACCTTTATTGAAGTTGCAACAGCCTCTTCTAGCTCTCCTTGTCCAACCCCTTGCTCAAATAATCCACAATAAAAATGAATATTCTTTACTGATTATCTCCATTATGAGATCATAAGTTTGATGCCTTCAATTTCCTCAATACCACTTCTCATGAGATTATAAGTTAGGTATCTCTCAAAATCCATCTATTTCACCATGAGAAAGCTTCCTTATATAAGCTTGGAGAGACCCAACCACCTTAGAGATTCTTGGGATAGGTTGAGGATCATTCTCCATAAGTTATGGATCTTCACTAAGATCCAACCTTGACCTCAAATTCGAATCCAACCAACTCCAGAGATGAGCGTTGGCACTCCCTGATAGTGGGTAGGGGAGCGTTGGCCTTCAAAATTCATTTTTAAGTGGGTTTTTTCATTGACAAATATTTGAACTCTTCATCAAATGATTTCTCCTTCTTAAACTAGTCTTTGAGGGTGTCTTTGAAGTGTCCTTGTGATGTCGTTTGAGATACGACATAGGAAGAATGAATGTATGATGTCTATGACACTTGTGACACTTGTGGATAAAATGAGACACTTGTAATGACGAAAATAGGTCATCATTGAAGTGAGTAATTTTGATGTGTAACACCAAGCACACCTGAAAAGGATCGTACTCCTCTACAATCTTGTCGATCTGCTTCTGTTGGATGAAAACATCTTGGGCTAAGGCTATAGTGGTCTCAATGTCCTTCTGTTCACCTTCTAACAATATTGTGAAGAGGCTAAACTTTGTGGTATGAGAGATTACTTTGTGGCACTGTTTTTCCAATATAATAGTGGGAAATACCTCTGGTACCCTATAAATATGACCTCCTATAGTAATAATGACACTGCGAGGCTGAGAATAATAGATAGTATGATGTTTCCACATATATGGTTTTCCTAAAATAACATGACAAACTTCAAGTGGGGAAACATCAAACATTACCTCATCCTTGAAGGGATTGATTCCATAGGAAATGCAATATTGTTGGCTGACACAAGTGTCTCATCCCCAACTCAACCATCCGATGGTGTATGGTTTGGAGTGTGGAATCATTGGAAGCTTCAATCTCTTGACAAACTCAACTGATATCATGTTCTTCTGAATCCTGTTGTCAACAATGAAATGCAGTGGAGTCCCCTTTACCCACATCTATGTGTGGAATAGAAACTCCCCATCCTCAAGCCCCTCTGGTTCTTTTGGTTGTATTGTTGTGGCTGGGATGGTAGTAGTGGGTTCTGCATCGATGATCTGTTTCCCTTTATTGCTCTTTGAATTAGATTCCACGTCAAGTTTTGATTCTTATTATTTGAGCTCGGCCACCAATGACTATTTCGAGTGACATTCATCAATGTTGTGCCAAGGACTATTGTGGAACTCACACCACTTTCTGGCGTCTTTCTTAGACTTCTCGTTGCCTATTTTTTCATGTATCCTGGACTGGTTCTATTGAGGTTGGAATTCCTTTATTTTTCCTTTGTTTTGTGAGTTAGGCTTTATTTTTCCATGCTTATGTTGTGGCGTATTTTTTAATCCGAACTCCCACTTACTCTGTTGCTTGAATTTCTGCTCAATTTTGACTGTATATCGAGAAGCAGCTCCCAGTGAGGAGATGTCCAAGAAATCCATATTTGTTTGGATGTACCTGTGTAGACCACTGCGGTACTTCAAAACCAGGTGTCTCTCAAAATTAGTCTTTGATACCCAAATTTGAGCGCAAGGTATGAAATATGTTGGTGTACTCTGGCACCGCTTGGTCTCTTTTCTTACGTAGATATGTCCATCTCATGCATTGGTCATCATAGTTTCCAATAGGGTACAACTCCTCCTTTAAGGAATCTACAAAGGATTCCCATGTGGGTTCTCTCTCAAATGGTGTAGATTCATCCATGGTGTACCTATCTCAATAACCTTCCCACCAAGATATGACATGGGGAATGGATTTAATGAGTGTGAAGGTGATCTTTTAACTGTCGGGAAATTTTTGGATAGAGTAATAACCTTCTAGAATATTCAACCATTTTTCTAGAGCATCTACATCTATCTGGCCTTCAAATAAGAGGATATCAAAATGTACTTGTACCTTGAAGGGTGTTGCACCTATGAAATGACTACTTGGTGAAGATGCATCAACTTCCATTAGTAGTCATTGTAGGATCTGAGCGAAGTTGTCCATCAATTCATTCCTCTGTCGTGCGAGAGATTCTTCGAGAAATGTCTTGAAAGGATCTCATGCTCTGTCATCTCTCTTTTCTTCTTCCATGGGAGGTTGCTTGGGTTGGTGAGAGTGGTTTTCCTTAAGAGAAACTAGATCAATACCCTGACCTTGTCGAGGTCATGCAATGAGAAACATAAAGGGGAAGATTTCTATGATACCACTAATCTATATTATTTTGAGAATGACACGAGGACATAAATATAACAGAGATATAACAAGGAAATAAACAAAGATATTGCAAGAAACACAAAAATATAGTGAAACCCAACTTCGATTAATGAATAAAAGAGAAACAAATTGTAGAACACAAACTGACAGAATGGGGTAGCTTATCTATGAAAACAAAGAGATGTTGGATACACTTCATTCACAACAATCTTTACATCAAACTCCATTTCATGCTTAAAGGACCTCCTTCACCTCAATTATATATGAGAGAGTGAGAGGAGAAAAATTCCCATGATGCATGTGGGATAAATTGGACTTAGTTTATAAAATTCTATAGGCATGTAAGACACTAGGACTTCTCAGGAAATCACCCATCCCAGTATTACTCTAGCCTGAGCGCGCTTAACTGCAAATTTTTAATAGGATCTGATGCATTAACTCTATGTTGTAAGCATGTACATAAAACCACTTGGAAATCATTACATGATGTTTTTAACTAACACATGAAGATGGCATTACATTCCATTCCTAATCAAAAGGGTGAATATCATTGTTTATCAAAACTATAGGCTTGAAATGTTGATTCAATGGAAAAGGTGGATGGCCACCGAGATCCAACTAGATCAAAAGAGTTTCATCACTCTCAAGAACTTAGGGTGATAATCTAAAAGGATAATTTATGGATTTTAACTTTTTCCAGCTACAACACCTACGAGCCTTTATCCCCTTCTTACCATGAATGAGGTACAAGCCCTTCTTGGGGTCAATAATCCCAAAAACTAAAAAGATGAGGAAATGAAAGTGAAGAGGTGTAGAAAATGATAAGTATGAGTAGGAATGTATGATGACCCTTCAAGGAGACCCCCAGTAGCAACCCTTTCCCTGAGGGTGACTCAATTACTAGGAAACCATGTTTACCACCAAGGCGAAGTAAGGAAAAAGGTATAATTTCCAAGAAAAAGTTTTCATAATCAAGAAATAACTCTTTGCAATATGTTCAAATGCTTCAATTATTAAAATGACACTTACCACAAGTTTGAACTTATTACGTCCTGAAGCAAGTTTGTGGGACAAGCTAGTGTGGTGGATGTTGTTGTTGTCAACCAATGGTGATATGTGGTGAGAGGGGGGATTCTTCCTTCTCATTTGGCTCTTAGCACTCCATGTCTTCAACCTATGGGCCTCAAGATATCATCTTCTTAGTTACCCCGAGCTTGGGGGGGTAACATTTGGCTCCTACACGAGGACATGTACTCACTGTAGAGAACATGACAACCTCAACATCTCTTGGTAAGACATGTGCTTACACATACTCAAAAAAAAATCTTATATCATCAAGGGGTGGCTTGCTAACCCTTTATTCATATAATCAAAACTTCAAAATTTATAATTATTCCCTAAAAATAAAAATTTTCATTTTTCAAAATATTTCGACCAACATGTAATACGATTCAAGCAAATGTATCACATCAACTATGAAACAATGAAATAAAGAAATATGAAAATAAAACATGATTATGCAAATCTAAATAAATGCAACTAAACTACCATGAACACACAAATGTAAATGCAAGGAAGAAAATGACCTACCTACTTACCTGGGGCCCATGGCCCAAAGAAGTTAGGTCCTAAAGATATTGAGTGAAATCATACAACCAATGAAGCCAATCGATCATCTCATCACGGTGTTGATTAATTGGGTTGGTTGTCATTGATGTCAACCCTTGAAGAAAGTCTAGTAGTGAATTCTGGTAGCACAAAGGTTTGGGTAATGGACCCAATTTTGTTTGATGTATAATGGTATGAGTTTTGATATATTTGCAGGTAAGAATATTCTAGATGGATAGTACATGTCATGCCATTGCTGGTGGTATGTGGAACGTCACATAACTTCTCACGGTTAGAGAGTTATGGCCATGTGAAGTTGGAGAACCCTCATGAGTCATCTAGAAGCCCCAAAAGGTCAAAGAGGATTATTTAAATAATAAAGTGAAGTGACAAAGTCAAAGAGGATTATTTAAATAATAAAGTGAAGTGAAAAATTCAAAGAGGATTATTTAAATAATAAATTGAAGTGACAAATTCAAATAGGATTATTTAAATAAGAAAGTGAAGTGACAAAGTCAAAGATGATTATTTAAATAATAAAGTGAAGTGATAAAGTCAAGGAGGATTATTTAAATAATAAAGTAAATGGAGAAATTTCTAATTATGGAAAGTGGTTATAAGAAGGTTAACCCTAAAATGTGGAAATTGAGTTAAGTGGTCAAGTGGCTATTGGATACATGTACAAGTGGAAATTGGGCAAAGTTGGACATAGGTGACTATGTGGGCAAAGTGACCTAGAAGATGCTCTTAAGGAATCTACTTGGAGAGTATAAATAAGAGGCAAGGCTATCTCATTTTGATCACACTTGAGCATATTGAAAATATCTACAGGTGACTGAGGTAACCAAATGATATCTAAGTTGAATTTCAGAGAGAAGGTGAAGTAAAGAAGACCAAAATTCAAGGGAGGATAAATTCTTTTGATGATGCTTTCTAAGTTATGTTATTTACAGGTCATCTCACCATTTTCACAATAATGTTTTTTTCTAGAATGATTCATAACGTGAAATTCGGAGGCAATTGAGGAAACATATCCAAGTATCTGTGGTACGAATTTCATCTTGTGGGTCATTGTATTTTTGGATTTACACTCCATGGAAAATAGGGTTTGTGGCTAGTCCTGAAACTAGTCCAAAACAGGTGTTTTGGGTAAAAAAATCATAAATTATTCATAACAAATCCAAAATTAGTAAGACTAGATGTGTTGGTTAAATTCCAATATGTATTACTATGTGTACAATTTTCATATTCATACAAAAAATATTATGTGTAGGGCATTCTCTACAAGTTCTCTCTCTACAATAAGCCATAATTCAACAAGGTATGCCATTTTTTCTATAACTCCTTTTATGAGAGGTTCCAAGTATTGACACTTGGAGGAACTGCATAAAACACACTGAGAACATTGTGTACTATTTTTAGATCTTTATTCATTACAGGTATGTAGTTATGATTATTTAAAGTTAGGGTTGTTGACTAATCCTAAACTAGTCATGTGAGACTAAAGTAAAGTTTGATGAAAATGCTAGTATCTTGTTGTTAAAGTTAACGAAGGTTTGCAAGTATGTGATCATATACACTAGGTCTATTATAGATTTACAAATCAGATTTGGACGATGAAATTGATGAGGGCTTTTGGTTGAGGTACATGTTGGGTACATGGTTGAGACAAGTAGTTGATGAGTTGGCAAATACATGAGGTGTATAGTTGATGATGTTGGTACATCTTGATGAGTCATAGTTGATGAGTAGTTGATACATGATTGGTACATACTTTGGACATGGTTGGAAGCACTTGTTAGTAGTATTGTTGACACATGGTTTATGGATGATGTAGCATACTCGTATTGGTATATTATTAGAAGCACATATTGATCTTGGTGATGGTTATGAGTTGTGTTATGCTTGGTTGATGCACATATTTGAGAGTTGTCTTGGTGATTGATCTTGGTGAGTAGATCTGATTTGGTTGATAAGATTGATGAGATAGGTTGTTGTGATAGGTTGTTTGGACAGGTTTTTGTGACAAGTTATTTGTACAGGTTTGGTGCATGGTTGATGCACGTGTTCATGGTACAGGTTGGTGAATGATTGATGCACTTGTTTCCGGTACATGTTGATTATAAGTTGAGGTACAGGTTGGTGCATGGTTGATGCACTTGTTTATGGTACAGGTTGAATACAGGTTGATTGGTCTGGGTTTACATCAATATATGTGATAGTGATAGTGTGACAGTGGTTCCATCATTCTACTTATATTTCATGGCAGTTGGACAGGGAAAAGACATGTGGTTGTAGCCACCTTCTGTTTGTAGTAGGAGAACATAGGGGGTCATAGCCTCCTTCTAGTTGTAGCCATAGAATCGGGGAGTTGAAGCTTCCCTCATATTGTATCCTGAGAAATTAGGGGGTTGGAGCCTCCTTCCAGTTGCAGCTGGAAAACAAAGGAAGTTGGTGCTTCCAATGAATGTAATTCTTAAAGACATATAAGAAAAAGAATTATGTGATTTTCTCCCACTTTAGGTTTCGACATAAAAACATTGATGTACTATGTATGTGTATGATTGCTCATTTGTTCATTGTTTATTTACTTTGAAACTATTGGATGATAATGATACATTGATATAACACTTGCATATTGTGGTTAAAAAGGATTGAATTTCTCTATTACTGATTGACCCCCCCTCTTAGTAATCCAACAATTGGTATCAGAGCGTGTTCCTTCAGGAAACAGTTTAGCCATTGGAAGGAGATCATGGATTATTCTGAGAATGGAGTACCAATGTTTAATGGTAAGAATGGCTTAAAGTAGAGATGTGGAGCATGAGAACGAAATTATTTTTACAGGCATAAGGAAATTATATTTGGCTATCATTTGTTACATGATATGATAGTTCAAAAAGGGCAAAGACTTCAACCAAGAAGGAATTGAAGAAGAATAACAAAATAACAATGGATTTCATCTGGGAAGGATTACCTAATCTAGTAAGACAAAAGGTTGGTAAATGTTCATCGGCCAAAGAAATTTGGGATACATTACATAATGTATATTCTTCACCCATCACAGAATCAAAAAATGCCAAAGAAGATACAGGTATAGAACAAGAAGAAAGATTCTCATCATGTTAGACAAAAGAGGAAGAGGAAGAGTATGAAGAAGCAGAAGTTGATTACAGAGAAAAATTGATCAGTGAAATTGAATATCTAAAGAAAGAAAGAGAAGAAAAAAAATCATCCAAGAAAGAATTGATGAAGCAAAAGGAAAGTGTTCAAGGTTCCGAAAAAGCTCAGCAGGTCATCAAGAATTTAAGAACTCAGCTAGAACAGGCCAGAAGAATTGAAGAAACTCTAGAATATCGAAAGCAATGTTTAGAAACCAACATAACAACACAAAAGGAAGAATAAAAAAAGAGAGAAAATATATTGACGGATCATCTCAAGGAAAGAACTGATGGCTTAAACCAACTTAAGGAAGAGTTTGCTCAAGAAGAGAGAAGACTTGAAGAAGAAATAATTACATTGAAAATACAACTTGAAGAAGCAAAGAGAACAGAAGAGGCCATGAAGTCTCAAATAATGAATAAATAAGAAGAGACTGAGAAACTTGAAGAAGAAGTTGTTACACTATGATTCAAAGTTGTCAAGCTCAACAATAATGTTGAAGAGACAGAAACATTCACATCGGTTATAGAGAATGAAGAGAAGCACTTAAGGTTGCTAGAAAAGAAGAATGAAGAAAATAGAAAGCGTTATGCAGAAGTACTCAAAGGAAGGAATCATGGTCAGCCAGAATCTATGAAAACTATTGAAGATACATCTTCAAGAAGACCATCCATGTTCAAGGCACAAAGAATATTCAATCATGATCATGATTAGTCAACGCAGAAATTCAGAAGGACTACACCACAAAGAATATAATTCACTCCCAGGTATGCAAATTTCTTTTCTGGTCATTGTTTTTATTGTGCTAATTTTAGACATAAGGTTGCAGTTTGCAGGGATTATAAAAGAAATGTTCAAGCAAGAAGTACATATGTGGCCCCACATAACATTGAATGTTACAAATGTCATAACTATGGACACATAGCTAGTGATTTTATAAGCATTATCAATACTTCCATGAAAGAGAACACTGATATCAGATATAAGAAAGTATGGATAAGAAAAAATGAACAACATGTGAACAAAGACCAAGTCCTAGAGATTGTAAGATTGGCAATAAAATGAGATGAAGAAAATTCTATAGAGAAAAAGAAAGATGTCATATATAGAAAGGTTTGGAAAATAACTGAAAGAAAATAAGGATAGGTAAATAAGGAACATGTTCAATAGATTGTACTTTCAGGCATTGTAGTGAAATATGAATCCACAGACAGAAAGAACGAAGTCAGAGCTCAAAGAGATGATGAATCTACCAATGAAGATGATGATGAATACACATCAGACCAGGAATTGTTCTAAGCCATATGACTTAGAGACCCCCAGGTAATATGAATATTAGAAAGGGGGATTCTATGTGATAGCTATGACAGAACAAAGAACTATCCTTAGAGAAGCTTGCAGAGTTTGAGAAGAAATATCCAGAGCAGTCAGTTAGCAGAAGTACAATTTGATGGATTAATAAAAACTTCATGATAGTATAGTGATAAATGGGTCAGCATTATTGACAATTGCACAAGTAGATTCTTGGATAGTATGGATGATAGCATGGATTCATAGATTGGTTCATAGATTAGTTCAGAGACAAAGAAACATTATCATAATGGATGATAATTACAAAAGAAATGGATCGAACAATGCTAATGGATTCCAAATTGATAGATATTGTTTGGACACATGCAGTACATACAACAATTCACATTCAAAACAGAGTAATGCTCAGAAACAACAATGAAAAAACTCCCTACGAACTATGGAAAGGAAGCACAAAAAACAACCTCTACATCAAGATACTCAAAGGAACCAAGGAATTTTTATTTCTCAAACCAAGTATATCATAGAAATTCTAAAGAGGTTTGGAATGGAATATTGCAAACCAGTTATCACTCCCATACAAACCAGTTGCAAGTTGAGCAAAGATGATGATTCAAAGTATACAGATCAGAGGAAATACAGGTCAATGATTGGTAGCCTACTATATGTGACAACATCCAGAACAGATGTAATGGAGGCAGTTGGATAGGTGGCACTATTTCAAGAAACACCAAAGGAATCACATGTATTAGCAGTGAAGAGGATTTTCAGATATCTCAAAAGAACAAAAGAGTTTGTATTATGGCATCCAAAAAGAAAGGATCTATCACTTATTGCCTATAGAGATGCAGATTGGGTAGATTGCATTGATGACTGACGAAGCACCAGTGGAGTAGCATTCTACTTGGGTGAGTGTTTAGTATCATGGCTAAGAAAGAAACAATCATCGATATCTTTATCTACAACCGAGGAAGATCATATTGCAGTAGCAACATGTTGTACACAGGTTCTATGGATGAAACAAACTCTGACAGATATATAGGTTGAGTGTGATGAGCCCATTCCAATATATTGTGATAATACAAGCACCATCAGTATCTCAAAGAACCCGGTGATACACTCCAAGACGAAGTTGTTGATTAAGGTTGGTTTTAATTGATTTCAACCCTTGAAGCAAGTCCAGTAGCACAAAGGTTTGTGTAATGGAACCAAGGTTGTTTCATGTATAATGGTATGATTTTTAATATATTTTAAGGTAATACTATTCTATATGGATAATACATGTCATGCCATTTCTGGTGGTATGTGCAACATCACATAACTCCTCATTGTTTGAGAGTTATGGCCTTACGAAGTTGGAGGAACCTCATATGTTGGCTTGAATCCCCAAAAGGTCAAAGAAGTCAAAGAGATTGCAAAGAAGAAATTATTATTTAAATGATAAAGTAAAGTGAAAAATTCAAGAAGGATTATTTAAATAATAAAGTGAAGTGATAAAATCAAAGAATATTATTTAAATGATAAAGTGAGGTTACAAAGTCAAGGAGGAATATTTAAATGATAAAGTAATGGAGAACTTTCTAATTATGGAAAGTGGTTAACCCTAAAAATGAGGAAAATGGGTTAAGTGACCTATACATGGGTTAAGTGACCTATAAATAGGTTAAGTAACCTAGAAATGGGTTAAGTGACCTAGAAATGGGTTAAGTGACCTAGAAGATGCTTCTAAGGAAGATATTTGGAGAGTTTAAATAAGAGGCAAGGCTATCTCATTTCATATCACACTTGAGAATATTGAATATATATAGGTGAATGAGGTAACCAAAGGATATCTAAGACTAATTTTAGAGGGAAGATGAAGAAAAGAAGCCGGAATTCAAGGGAGGATAAATTCTTTTGATGATGCTTTCTAAGGTATGTTATTTACAGGTCATCTCACCATTTTCGGAAAAAAAAAATTTAGAACGATTTAGACCGTGAAATTGATAGGACATTGAGGAAACATATCCAAGTATATGTGGTAAAAATTAAAGATTGTGGGTCGTTGTATTTTTGGAGTTACACTCCATGGAAAATAGGGTTTGTGGCTAGTCCTGAAACTAGTCTAAAACAAGTGTTTTGGGTAAAAACATCATAACGTCTTCATAACAGATCCAAATTTAGTAAGACAAAATTTGTTCGTTAGAGTACAATATTTAGTATTCTTTGTAACATTTGGAGATCCATTCAACAAATATTTTGTGCAGGTCACGCTCTACAAGGTCGCTCTCTAGAATAATATAGAATTCAAGAAGGTATGCCATTTTTGCTATAACTCCTTTTCTGAGAGGTTCCAAGTAGTGAAACCTAGAGGAATGGCATAAAACAAACTAAAGAACATTATGTACCATTTTCATATCTTTATTCAATATAGGTACATATTTATTATTATTTCAAGTTAGGGTTGTTGACTAATCCAAAACTAGTCATGTAAGAATAAAGAAATGTTTGATGAAAATGCTAGTCTCTTGTTGTTAAAGTGAAGGAAGATTTGCATGTATGTGATCATATACACCAGGTCTATTACAGAGTTACAAATCAGATTTGGATGATGAAATTGATGAGGGATTTTGGTTAAGGTACATGTTGGGTACATGGTTGAGACAAGTAGTTGATGAGTTGGCACATACATGAGGTGTATAGTTTATAATGTTGGTACATATTGATGAGTCATAGTTGATGAGTAGTTGATAAATTATTGGTACATACTTGGTACATGGTTGGAGGCACATTGTTCACACCCAATTTGTCACCTGGTGAGAAAATCGAGGGTGCTTGCATGCCCTGATGGGTCTTGCTGGGCAGGACAGCTATGGAAGGAAAGGGTTAGAGGAAACAAAACAAACTACAAGCTAATATCAACTGAAAACAAATTAAAACTATGAAAAGAAACAAAACAAAAGGCAGATGTCACCAATGGTTTTGAGCTAGTCAATTGATGAAACCTGAGCACGATGAAGGAAGAGAACAGTGGTTCCTTCTTCCCCCAATGGAAGACTCTTGAGGCCCTCACATAGTTTTATTTCCTTACAATGAGAAGAACTAAGTATGGCAGTGAAAGAACTCCCAGTGATGATGTGGATGTGTTATCGTTAAATAATGAGTCCTTAACAATCTGAGCAGCATAACAATGCTTGAAATTCCTTGCGAAAACAATGTATCTTCACGGATTTTTATAGCAGATCCTCGAGCGATTATGTAACCTCTTCAAAGTGTGAAC
>JASDQU010100506.1:29801-58873 GCA_032191745.1 Picea mariana | reverse complement strand
CCCTCCTTGAGAGGAAGTGGGTCCCCCGCTTACTTGTAAAGGAGAGCGAGTGAACGAATGACCTTGGGAAGTTTACCCAAGTAATGTAGAACCAAACAAAGATTCTCCTAAGATAGTAGCACTCACAAAAGTGTGTGAAGGAGGTGCTGATGAGTGGGCATGACCAGATACTCCCCCTAATATAGGAGGGAGGTTGAGAAAACGTTGTGAGCGACGGGGGTTCTGTGGTTCCCCTATGATGTCAGACTAGCTGTGCAAAAAGTGGTGAGAGTAATATAGAAACAAGAGCCTTTGTGTTGAATGTTTACACAATATATATATCCAAATCAAACTGTAATCAGATGTGCATCATACATAAAATGAGAAAGAAGCATATATGTGGGTAAGTGGGTTTTTTCTGCGTGGGGGAATAAAAAAGAAAGCAAATGGTCGTGTCCTAGAAGACGTAACGTCCTTCCTCTCAAATAGCACTGGACCTTACAATAGTACTCAACAGTGGGGTCTAAAGTCACTGGAAGAGAAACTAGTGAAGGATGAAATAATTGGTTATAATGAGGGGTAAAGGGGGCATATCCCGAAAGAGCTGGTGATATTTCCCAATAGCCACAAAAAATCCAATCAAGGTGCAATTGCAACCCACAATTGCCACCTGGGTAGATGTCCTAAAGTTGGTCACTAGGTACCTCGATAAAAGTGCGGCATTTAGATTTTCAGCCTAAGAAATGGGTCACGGGCTGGATCCCGTCTAAGAGGTGGGTGCCTCAAGGGGGGATACACAGAACAATTGGACCTCGGCCTTCAACCCTTCACGGGTATCTCCCTGCCTTATGGTAATTGGAACACTTGACTTGGAGGATTTTCAGTTCCCTATTTGAAAACCTCTATGTTTTGACAATGTGAGAACCATATAACGAGGAGTTTTTTGGATGCCTATCCCCGAAATCCTACCTAGACTAAAAAATTTCTTTTGGCACCTCCTGTGGAGGAAAAATTAGTGAGTTTTTAGAAATATTTTAGATGTAGTTGTTTTGGGAGGTTGGGGGTGCAAACCAACCTCGTTGATTAAAAATGGGAGTGGATAGTCCAATTAAGAAAATATGGGGTGTTTTCGGAATCCCTTTTGGAGGAAACTTACTTTGAGCTCCACGTTTCAAGAAGAAGCTATGTGAGTGATAAGTGGCTTTTGTTTGTTAGTGAAAGTGTGCCAATTTTTAGTGAATTAGATGTCACCTTGCTACATGTGGACTTCGCTTGGTCCTTACAAGAGTTTGATTACCTAATTAACTAAGTGCCTTTGGTAAAACCTTGCGTAATTCAGAAAGTCCCTAGGAAGATAGCATGTGGACATGTGGGTCCGTTACTATCATTTAACTCCCTATTGTGATGTAATCTAAGAAAATCTTTGAAATTATCCTAGATTGAACATGTGGGCATGTATGGGCCCGTTACAAATCTTTAAACTTCCCTAGTGTTTTGATCTAAGAAAGAAAAAATTCAAACACTATCCTATCTTTGTAGCATGTGGACATGTATGGGCCCGTTACAATATTAAGATGTGTTTTGAAAAAGAAAACTAAGAGGAGTCCCAGGAAGGGTTGTTGTCCTCTCCTAAAGTTTTTAATGTTCTTAAGGGAGATGAAATCGTTTCAGAATCTTTTTCTGGTTCTCAAGATCGCTTGGAGGCGCAAGAGAAGAGCATACTAAGCGATTGTAATTCAACTTCTAGTCCCAATGTAAGTTAAATGTGATTAAAAATGATTTCCACCTTATCTTGTGAGTCAAAACAAGCCATCCATGTGGCAAAAATAAAATAAGTGAAATTGATTTTATCCACCTAAGTGCCTATGTGTGTTTGACTAACCCCTTTATATGATGAGGGGACTAAGTGTGGTGCAGCTTTAAAACATGCTTGACATCATTTTTAAGAAGGAAAATGGCCTTCCCCACATCCCAACAACTTTACAATGTGAAGTTTTGCACAGATGCATGGGTCCTAGTAAAGACAGAGGTGCACAGAGCGCATGCGCGCGAGCAGAGACAAGTTAAAAAGCACACGTGCGCAGAACAGAAACGTGAGTCAGGCGCATGGGTGCACGATGTGTGTCTATGGGCCCAAAAACCCGCGCATATGTGGCACACGGACGAGAATGAAAAATCCGAATGGATTTCTCTCAATTCAACTTGGAATTGGTTGATTGGCAGGTCGGCTTAGGCTAGTTAGTGCACCTGCAAGTTAAACAAACTAAAAGAAGAGAAAAATAAACCCAAATGAGGTAGGAAATTGATACCTTTCCCCAGCTGAGTAGCCAATCTGTTGCACCTCTTTCGTCACCTTGGTGAGCAAATAAGAGGTTCTTGCAAGCTCAGTTGGGTCTGCTGAGCAAGACAACTGTAGAGAAAAGAGTTAGGGGAAGAAAACAAAAACTATGATTAAGAATTAGACTAATAGATGCAATAAAAACTAAAATCATGAGCATAGGGACATAGAAATAAAAAGAACAAAAATACCCATGTCACCAATATTTGAGGCTGATCTATTGATGAAAAAAAAGCACCAAGAAGAAAGGGGACTATGAGTCCCTTCTTCCTCCAAGGGAAGGCTCTTGGACCCTCACTATCTAGCTCTTCTTACAACAAAGAAAATGGAAAATGGTGATGAAAAAACTATTTACAAATCCACTCAATGGTGAGATGGATTGTCCAATGTAATGGTGCCAATGTGCTTGTGTCAAGGATGGAGTCCTCAAAACCATATAGGCAACATAAAATTACTTTGAATTCCTTGAGAAAATGAGGTGCATTCATGGCTGTTTATAGCATTGCTTTGGGTTATTTTTTAACTACTTTGTAGTGTGAAAAGAGGCCATTTAGGGCATTATTAGGTCTTTGACCAGCCCACCAATTGGATCCAGCCCAGATTTGAGGGTCAAATCGGCTTGGGAGCTTAACCATAAGTGGTTGGGAGGCTGAACACTTTCATAAATGCACCGTTTAGCAGGTGTTGCGCTAACAGTCGTGCATCGTGCGCCTATGCGCGATTTCTACGTTCATGTTTCGCGCATGTGCGTGCTCGCCCAATGTCTACAAATCGCTCTTCAATTTTTTACTAATTTGCATAGTTTTTTGACTTTTTTGAATGTTGTGGTATTAATTCAGGTCCATGAATGACTTCATCACTGTTTGACGATGTTGAGTTCTTGTAACCATGTGTGGACGAAATTTCAGTGATAACAATTTTCTTCTGCTTTGGGTTTCCACGTAAAACACTGGGGTACTATGTATGTGTATGATTGTTCATTTGTTCATTTCTTATTTACTCTACAGTTATTGGACGATAATGATACATTGATATAACACTTGGATTATATGGTTAAAAATGATTAAATTTCTCTATTACTGATTCACCCCCCCTTTCAGTAATACAACAATTGGTATCAGAGTCAGTTCCTTTAGAAAACAATTTAACCACTGGAAGGAGATCATGGATGATTCTGAGAATGCAGTACCGATGTTTGATGGTTAGAATGGTTTTAAGTATGAGATGGGGACCATAAGGACAGAAGTATTTTTACAGGCACAGAGACATTATATTTGGCTATCAGTTGTTATAAGATATGATAGTTCAAAAAGGGAAAATACTGCAGCCAAGAACAAATTGAGGAAGAATAACAAAATAGAAATGGATTTCATCTAGGAAGGATTACCTAATCCGGTAAGAGAAAAGGTTGGTAAATTTTCATTAGCAAAAGAACTTTGGGATAAGTTACATGCCATATATTCTTCACCCATCATAGATTCAAAAAATGTCAAAGAAGATGCAGATACAAATCAAGAAGAATTATTCTCACCATGTCAAGAAGATTCAGAAGATGAAGAGTACATAATCACCAGAGGTATGTTGTTTTGTTTTAATTGTGAAAAGTATGGACATCTTGAAATAGAATGCCATGAAGGAAATGAGATAGAAAAACTAATTGAAAAGGAATACAATTATGAAGAATAATTGACTAGTGCTTTAGATGAACGAAGAGAAGAAAACAATTCACTCAAGAAAGATTTGATGAAACAAAAGGAAAGTGTTCACATTATTCAAGAATCCCAATAGGTCATCGATAACTTAAGAACTAAACTAGAAGAATCTAGAAATATCGAAGAAAATATTTAATATCAAAAGCAATGTTTGGAAACCCACATAGCAATACAGAAGGAAGAAGTAGAAATGAGTGAGAAGATATTGACAGATCATCTTAAGGAAAGAACTAAAGATCTAAACCATCTTGAGGAAGAGTTTGGTCAAGAAGAGAAAGGAATTGAATAAGAAATAATCACATTAAAAATTGAGCTTGAATAAGTGAAAAGAACAACAGAAGTCATGAAGTATCAGATAATAAAGAAAGAAGAATAGGTTGAGAAGCTTGAAGAAAAAGTTGTCACATTAAGAAGTAAAATCGTCAAGGTCAACAAGAACGTTGAAGAGACAGAAACATCCACATCAGTTATATAGAATGAAGAGAAGTAGTCAAGGTTGATAGAAAAGAATAATGAAGAAAATAGAAAGAGTTATGCAAAATTACTCAAAGGAAGGAATCATGGTCAACCATAATCTAAACAAACTATTGAAGATACATCTTCAATAATACCATCCATGTTCAAGCCACAAAGTATATTTAATCATGATCATGATCAGTCAAGGAAACAATTCAGAAGGACTACGCCACAAATAATATCATTCACTCCTAGGTATGCAAATTTATTTTATGGTCATTGTTTTTATTGTAGTAACTTTGGACATAAGGTTGCAGATTGCAGGGCTTATAAAAGAAATGTTCAAGCAAGAAGTGCCTATGTGGTCACATGTAACATTGAGTGTCACAAATGCCATAACTATGGACACATAGCCAGTGATTGTAGAAGCATGATCGATACTTCCATGAAAGCGAATACTGATATCAGATATAAGAAAGTATGGATAAGAAAACAAGAAGAATAGGTGAACAAAGACTAGGTACCAGAGATCACAAGATTGGAAATAAAATGAGATGAAGAAAATTCTACAAGGAAAAAGAAATATGTCAGATACAGAAAGGTTTGGAAAGTAACTGAAAGAAGGGAAGGACAGGTAAATAAGGAACAAGTTCAAGAGATTGTACTTTTAGGCATTGTAGTGAAACATGAATCCACAGACATAAAGAAAGAAATCAGAGCGCAGAGAGATAATGAATCTACCAATGAAGATGATGATGAATCTACCAATGAAGATGAAGATGAATACACATCAGAGCAGTAATTGTTCTGAGCCATCTGGCTTAGAGAATCCCAAGTAATATGAATATTAGAGTGGGGGAATTCTTTGCGATAGCTATGACAGACCAAATAACCATCCTTTGAGCATCTTGTAGAATTTGAGAATATAGATTCAGAGCAATCAACTAGAAGAATTATAGTTTGATAAATTAATCAAGACTTCATGATAATATAGTGATAAATGGGTTAGAATTATGGACAATTGTGCAAGTAGAGTCTTGGACAGTATGGACAGAGATGGATTCGTAAGAACACTTAGCAAGTTTGGATAGATATATGATTGTGGATGAGAGCATGGATTCAAAGATTCGTTCAGAGAGTGGTTCAGAGACAAAGGAACATTATCATAATGGATGATAATTACATAGGAAATGGCTCGAACAATGCTAATGGATTCCAAATTGATAGATATTTTTTGGACACATGCAATGCATACATCATTTCACATTCAAAACAGAGTAATTCTTAGACACAACAATGAAAAAACTCCCCACGAACTATGGAAAGGAAGCACATACAAAAACCTCTACATCAAGGTAACTCAAGGTAATATTTTATTAATTGAAATTTATGTTGATGATATCGTTTTGGAAGTACTAATGACAGGTTAAGCCAAAAATTTGCAAAGGATATGCAGAATGAATTTGAAATGTCATTACTTGGAGAACTATCCTTCTTTTTAGGTCTTCAGATATGTCAAATAAAGAAAGGAGTTTTTATTTCTCAAACTAAGTATATCAAAGAAATGCTAAAGAGGTTCAGAATGGAAGATTGCAAACCAGTTACCACTCCTATCAAAACCAGTTGCAAGTTGAGAAAATATGATGATTCAATGTCTACAGACCAGAGGAAATACAGGTCAATGATTGGTATCTTACTATATGTGATAGCATCCAGACCAGATGTAATGCAGGTAGTTGGACAGGTGGCATGATAGCAGTAGCAAAGGAATCACATGTATTATCAGTGAAGAGGATTTTCAGATATCTCAAAGGAACAAAAGATTTTGGATTATGGTATTCAAAAGGAAAGGATCTATCACTTATTTCCTACACAGATGCAGATTGGGCAGGTTGCATTGATGACCGATGAAGCACCAGTGGAGCAACGGTCTACTTGGGTGAGTGTTTAATATCTTGGCTAAGCAAGAAACAATCATCAATATCCTTATCTACAACTGAGGCATAGTATATTGCAGCAACAACGTGTTGTACATAGGTTCTATGGATGAAACAAACTTTGACAGATATACAGGTTGAGTATGATGAGCCCATTCCAATCTATTGTCATAATACAAGTGCCATCAGTATCTCAAAAAAAGAACCCGATGATGCACTCCAAGACAAAGCACATTCCAATCAATTATCACTTTCAATGGGAACATGTTGCAGAGAAGAACATTAGAGTTGAATATGTGGGAAAAAAAGAACAAGTGGCATACATATTTACAAAACCGCTTCCATGGGAAGCCCTTGAGTATCTTTGCCAGAGACTAGGATTAATTTCTACTCCAAAATGAATTCTTTTGAATGTTTATCTTATATGTCTTATATGTACACGAGGAAGAACCATAAATATGACAAAGGGGGAGAGATTTATCATATTCAAAGGTAAATGCTCGAAGAGAGAGCATAGAGGCATGTTTCCAAGGGGAGCGATTGTCACAAGGGAAGAATGAGCAATATGACTTCAGAGTGATACCCTTTGTCAAGAAAGGAAAATATTATTCATATGAAGGGAAAGAGAGTAATAAGAGAATTATAAACACAAAGAAAATCAAAGGCACATAGACAGGGGGAACAACCCCAAGGAGAGTTCAGTCAGGGGGAGTAACCCCAGATGGAAAGATACCTTTTCCATTGATGACAAAGGGGGAGAGATTTATCAGACACAGAGGATAGAGGCATGATTCCAGGGGGAGAAATAGTCGCAAAGATGCAGAGGACAGAGGCATGGTTCCAGGGGGAGCATGAGTATATGACTTTAGTATTGCATGAAATGATTTCAGTATTGCATCAAAGTGTTGCCATCAAATCCAAAGGGGGAGATTGTTGATTAAGGTTGGTTTTCATTGATGTCAACCCTTAAATAAAGTTGGGTAGTGAATTCCGGTAGCACAAAGGTTTGGGTAATGGCCACAAGGTTATTTCATGTATAATGGTATGATTTTTAATATATTTGAAGGCAATACTATTCTATATGGATAGTACATGTCATGCCATTTCTGGTGGTATGTGGAACATCACATAACTCCTCATGTTTTGAGAGTTATGGCCTTATGAAGTTGGAGGACCCTCATATGTTGGATTGAAGCCCCAAAAGGTCAAAGAAGTCAAAGAGCTTACAAAGAAGAAATTATTATTTAAATCATAAATTAAAGTGGCAAAGTCAAGAAGGATTATTTAAATAATAAAGTGAAGTGGCAAAATCAAAGATTATTATTTAAATGATAAAGTGAGGTGACAAAGTCAAGGAGGAATATTTAAATGATAAAGTAATGGAGAAATTTCTAATTGTGGAAAGTGGTTAACCCTAAAAATGAGGAAAATAGGTGAAGTAGCCTATAAATGGGTTAAATGACCTAGAAATAGGTTAAGTAACCTAGAAATGGGTTAAGTGACCTAGAAGATGCTTCTAAGGAAGATATTTAGAGAGTATAAATAAGAGGCAAGGCTCTCTCATTTAATATCACACTTGAGCATATTGAATATAATAATAATACAAGCACCATCAGTATCTCAAAGAACCTGGTGATGCACTCCAAGACGAAGTTGTTGATTAAGTTTGGTTTTAATTGATGTCAACCCTTGAAGGAAGTCTGGTAGCACAAAGATTTGTGTAATGGAACCAAGGTTGTTTCATGTATAATGGTATGATTTTTAATATATTTTAAGGTAATACTATTCTATATGGATAATACATGTCATGCCATTTATGGTGGTATGTGGAACATCACATAACTCCTCATTGTTTGAGAGTTATGGCCTTACGAAGTTGGAGGAACCTCATATGTTGGCTTGAATCCCCAAAAGGTCAAAGAAGTCAAAGATCTTGCAAAGAAGAAATTATTATTTAAATGATAAAGTAAAGTGAAAAAGTCAAGAAGGATTATTTAAATAATAAAGTGAAGTGACAAAATCAAAGAATATTATTTAAATGATAAAGTGAGGTTACAAAGTCAAGGAGGAATATTTAAATGATAAAGTAATGGAGAAATTTCTAATTATGGAAAGTGGTTAACCCTAAAAATGAGGAAAATAGGTTAAGTGACCTATACATGGGTTAAGTGACCTAGAAATAGGTTAAGTAACCTAGAAATGGGTTAAGTGACCTATAAATGGGTTAAGTGACCTAGAAGATGCTTCTAAGGAAGATATTTGGAGAGTTTAAATAAGAGGCAAGGCTATCTCATTTCATATCACACTTGAGAATATTGAATATATATATATATATATAGGTGAATGAGTTAACCAAAGGATATCTAAGCCTAATTTCAGAGGGATGGTGAAGAAAAGAAGGCCGGAATTCAAGGGAGGATAAATTCTTTTGATGATGCTTTCTAAGGTATCTTATTTACAGGTCATCTCACCATTTTCACAATATTTTTTTTTCTAGAACGATTCAGACCATGAAATTGATAGGAAATTGAGGAAACATATCCAAGTATATGTGGTAAAAATTAAATATTGTGGGTCATTGTAGTTTTTTAGTTACACTCCATGGAAAATAGGGTTTGTGGCTAGTCCTGAAACTAGTATAAAACAAGTGTTTTGGGTAAAAACATCATAACGTCTTCATAACAGATCCAAATTCAGTAAGACCAAACTTTTTGGTTAGAGTACAATATTTAGTATTCTTTGTAACATTTGGGGATCCATTCAACAAATATTTTGTGCAGGGCACGCTCTACAAGGTCGCTCTCTAGAATAAGATAGAATTCAAGAAGGTATGCCATTTTTGCTATAACTCCTTTTCTGAGAGGTTCCAAGTAGTGAAACCTAGAGGAATGACACAAAACAAACTAATGAACATTATGTACCATTTTCATATCTTTATTCAATATAGGTACATATTTATGATTATTTCAAGTTAGGGTTGTTGACTAATCCAAAACTAGTCATGTGAGACTAAAGAAACGTTTGATGAAAATGCTAGTATCTTGTTGTTAAAGTGAATGAAGGTTTGCCTGTATGTGATCATATACACCAAGTCTATTACAGAGTTACAAATCAGATTTGGATGATGAAATTGATGAGGGCTTTTGGTTAAGGTACATGTTGGGTACATGGTTGAGACAAGTAGTTGATGAGTTGGAACATACATGAGGTGTATAGTTGATAATGTTGGTACATATTGATGAGTCATAGTTGATGAGTAGTTGATACATTATTGGTACATACTTGGTACATGGTTGTAGGCACATGTTAGTAGTATTGTTGACACATTGCTTATGGATGATGTAGCATACTTGTATTGGTATATTATTAGAAGCACATATTGATCTTGGTGATGATTATGAGTTGTTGTGTTATGGTTGGTTGATGCACATATTTGAGAGTTGACTTAGTGATAGAGTTTGGTGAGTAGATATGATTTGGTTGATAAGTTTGATGAGACAGGTTGTTGTGATAGGTTGTTTTGATAGGTTATTTGTACAGGTTGGATGCATGGTTGATGCACTTGTTCATGGTATAGGTTTTGTATAGGTTTGGTGCATGGTTGATGAATTTGTTCATCGTACAGGTTTTTTATAGGTTGGTGCATGGTTGATGCACTTGTTTATGGTACAGGTTGATTACAGGTTGATTGGTATAGATTTACAGCAATATATCTCACAGTGATAGTGTGACAGTGGTTCCATCATTCTACTTATACGTCAGAGCGGTTGGACAAGGCAAGGATAGGTGGTTGCATCCACCTTCCGGTTGGAGCCGGAGAACATAGGGGGTTGTAGCCTCCTTTTGGTTGTAGCTAGAGATGTGGGGAGTTGGAGCTCCCCTCAGGTTGTAGCCTAACAAAATGGGGCGTTGGAGCCTCCTTACAGTTGCAGCTGGAAAACAAAGGAAGTTGGTTCTTCCAATGAATGAAATTCTTCAAGACATATAAGAAAAAGAATTTCGTGGTTTTCTCCCGCTTTGGGTTTCCATGTAAAACACTGGGGTACTATGTATGTGTATGATTGTTCATTTGTTCATTGCTTATTTACTCTGCAGTTATTGGACGATAATGATACATTGATATAACACTTGGATTATATGGTTAAAAAGGATTAAATTTCTCTATTACTGATTCACCCCCCCTTTCAGTAATACAACAATTGGTATCAGAGTCAGTTCCTTTAGAAAACAATTTAACCACTGGAAGGAGATCATGGATGATTCTGAGAATGCAGTACCGATGTTTAATGGTTAGAATGGTTTTAAGTATGAGACGTGGACCATAAGGACAGAAGTATTTTTATAGGCACAGAGAAATTATATTTGGCTATCAGTTGTTATAAGATATGATAGTTCAAAAAGGGAAAATATTGCAGCCAAAAACAAATTGAGGAAGAATAACAAAATAGCAATGGATTTCATCTAGGAAGGATTACCTAATCCGGTAAGAGAAAAGGTTGGTAAATTTTCATCAGCAAAAGAACTTTGGGATAAGTTACATGACATATATTCTTCACCCATCATAGATTCAAAAAATGTCAAAGAATATGCAGATACAAATCAAGAAGAATTATGCTCACCATGTCAAGAAGATTCAGAAGATGAAGAGTACATAATCACCAGAGGTATGTTGTTTTGTTTTAATTGTGAAAAATGTGGACAACTTGAAATAGAATGCCATGAAAGAAATGAGATAGAAAAACTAATTGAAAAGGAAGACAATTATGAAGAATAATTGACTAGTTCTTTAGATGAACTAAGAGAAGAAGAAAATTCACTCAAGAAAGAATTGATGAAACAAAAGGAAAGTGTTCACATTTTTCAAGAATCCCAACAGGTCATTGATAATTTAAGAACTCAACTAGAAGAATCCAGAAAGATTGAAGAAAATATTTAATATCAAAAGAAATATTTGGAAACCAACATAGCAACATAGAAGGAAGAAGTAGAAATGAGTGAGAAGATATTGACAGATCATCTTAAGGAAATAACTAACGATATAAACCATCTTGAGGCAGAGTTTGGTCAAGAAGAGAAAGGAATTGAAGAGGAAATAATCACATTAAAAATTGAGCTTGAATAAGTGAAAAGAACAGAAGAAGTCATGAAGTATCAAATAATGAAGAAAGAAGAAGAGGTTGAGAAGCTTGAAGAAGAAGTTGTCACATTAAGAAGTAAAATCGTCAAGGTCAACAAGAACGTTGAAGAGACAGAAACATCAACATTAGTTATAGAGAATGAAGAGAAGTAGTCAAGGTTGATAGAAAAGAATAATGAAGAATATAGAAAGAGTTATGCAAAATTACTCAAAGGAAGGAATCATGGTCAACCATAATCTAAACAAACTATTGAAGATACATCTTCAATAAGACCATCCATGTTCAAGCCACAAAGAATATTCAATCATGATCATGATCAGTCAAGGAAACAATTCAGAAGGACTACGCCACAAAGAAGATCATTCATTCCTAGGTATGCAAATTTATTTTATGGTCATTGTTTTTATTGTAGTAACTTTGGACATAAGGTTGCAGAGTGCAGGGCTTATAAAATAAATGTTCAAGCAAGAAGTGCCTATGTGGTCACATGTAACATTGAGTGTCACAAATTCCATAACTATGGACACATAGCCAATGATTGTAGAAGCATGATCGATACTTCCATGAAAGCGAATACTGATATCAAATATAAGAAAGTATGGATAAGAAAACAAGAAGAATAGGTGAACAAAGACCAGGTACCAGAGATCACAAGATTGGCAATAAAACGAGATGAAGAAAATTCTACAAGGAAAAAGAAATATGTCAGATACAGAAAGGTTTGGAAAATAACTAAAAGAAGGGAAGGACAGGTAAATAAGGAACAAGTTCAAGAGATTGTACTTTTAGGCATTGCAGTGAAACATGAATCCACAGACATAAAAAAAGAAATTAGAGCGCAAAGAGATAATGAATCTACCAATGAAGATGATGATGAATCTACCAATGAAGATGAAGATGAATACACATCAGAGAAATAATTGTTCTGATCCATCTGGCTTAGAGACTCCCAATTAATATGAATATTAGAGAGGGGGAGTCTATGCGATAGTTGTGACAGACCAAAAAACCATCTTTCGAGTAGCTTGTAGAATTTGAGAATATATATTCAGAGCAATCATCTAGCAGAAGTATAGTTTGATAGATTAATCAAGACTTCATGATAATATAGTGATAAATGGGTTAGAATTATGGACAATTGCGCAAGTAGAGTCTTGGACAGTATGGACAGAGATGGATTCATAAGAACACTTAGCAAGTTTGGATAGATATATGATAGTGGATGAGAGCATGGATTCAAAGATTGGTTTAGAGAGTGGTTTAGAGACAAAGGAACATTATCATAATGGATGATAAGTACATAGGAAATGGCTCGAACAATGCTAATGGATTCCAAATTGATAGATATTTTTTGGACACATGCAATGCATACATCAATTCACATTCAAAACAGAGTAATTCTTAGACACAACAATGAAAAAACTCCCCACGAACTATGGAAAGGAAGCGCATACAACAACCTCTACATCAAGGTAACTCAAGGTAATATTTTATTAATTGAAATTTATGTTGATGATATCGTTTTGGAAGTACTAATGACAGGTTAAGACAGAAATTTGCAAAGGATTTGCAGAATGAATTTGAAATGTCATTACTTGGAGAACTATCCTTCTTTTTAGGTCTTCAGATATGTCAAATAAAGAAAGGAGTTTTTATTTCTCAAACTAAGTATATCAAAGAAATGCTAAAGAGGTTCGGAATGGAAGATTGCAAACCAATTACCAATGCTATGAAAACTAGTTGCAAGTTGAGAAAATATGATGATTCAATGTCTACAGACCAGAGGAAATACAGGTCAATGATTGGTATCTTACTATATGTGATAGCATCCAGACCAAATGTAATGCAAGTAGTTGGATAGGTGGCACGATAGTAGTAGCAAAGGAATCACATGTATTATCAGTGAAGTGGATTTTCAGATATCTTAAAGGAACAAAAGATTTTGGATTATGGTATTCAAAAGGAAAGGATCTATCACTTATTTCCTAAAGTGAAGTGACAAAATCAAAGATTATTATTTAAATGATAAAGTGAGGTGAAAAAGTCAAGGAGGAATATTTAAATGATAAAGTAATGGAGAAATTTCTAATTGTGGAAAGTGGTTAACCCTAAAAATGAGGAAAATAGGTTAAGTAGCCTATAAATGCGTTAAATGACCTAGAAATAGGTTAAGTAACCTAGAAATGGGTTAAGTGACCTAGAAGATGCTTCTAAGGAAGGTATTTGGAGAGTACATATAAGAGGCAAGGCTCTCTCATTTAATATCACACTTGAGAATATTGAATATCTATAGGTGACTGAGGTAACCAAATGATATATAAGCTGAATTTCAGAGGGAAGGTGAAGAAAAGAAGACCAGAATTCAAGGGAGGATAAATTCTTTTGATGACGCTTTCTAAGATATGTTATTTACAGGTCATATCACCATTTTCACAATAAATGTTTTTCTAGAATGATTCAGGCCATGAAATGGATAGGACATTGAGGAAACATATTCAAGTATCTGTAGTAAAAAATTCATATTCTGGGTCCTTGTATTTTTGGAGTTACACTCCGTGGAAAACAGAGTTTGTGGTTAGTCCTGAAACTAATCTAAAACAGGTGTTTCGGGTAAAAACATCTAAACTTATTCATAAAATATCCAAATTAAGTAAGAAAAAATTATTTGGTTAGAGTACAGTCTGTATTATTCTGTAATGGAGAAATTTCTAATTATGAAATGTGGTTGACCCTAAAAATGAGGAAAACAAGTTAAGTGACCTATAAATGGGTTAAGTGACCTAGAAATAGGTTACGTAACCTATAAATGGGTTAAGTGACCTAGAAATGGGTTACGTGACCTAGAAGATGCTTCTAAGGAAGATATTTGGAGTGTCTAAATAAGAGGCAAGCCTCTCTCATTTAATATCACACTTGAGTATATTGAATATATATAGGTGATTGAGGTAACCAAAGTATATATAAGCCAAATTTCAAAGCGAAGGTGAAGAAAAGAAGGCCGAAATTCAAGGGAGGATAAATTATTTTGATGATGCTTTCTAAGGTATGTTATTTACAAGTCATATCACCATTTTTGCAATAAATGATTTTTCTAGAATGATTCGGACCATGAAATGGATAGGACATTGAGGAAACATATCCAAGTATCTGTAGTAAAATTTTCATATTTTGGGTCATTGTATTTTTGGAGTTACACTCTGTGGAAAATAGGGTTTGTGGCTAGTCCTGAAACTCGTCTAAAACAGGTGTTTCGGGTAAAAACGTCATAACTTCTTCATAAAAGATCCAAATTAAGTAAGAAAAAATTATTTGGTTAGAGTACAATTCATATTATCCTGTGTAATATTTTCAGATCCATTCAAAAAATATTCCGTGCGGGGCACACTCTACAAGGTCACTCTCTAGAATAAGCCAAAATTCAACAAGGTATGCCATTTTTTCTATAACACCTTTTCTGAGAAGTTCCAAGTAGTGACACCTGGAGTAATTGCATAAAACAAACTAAAGAACATTTTGTACCATTTTCAGAATTTTATTCATTACAGGTACATAGTTATGATTATTTCAAGTTAGGGTTGTTGACTAATCCAAAACTAGTCATGTGAGACTAAAGAAACATTTGATGAAAATGCTAGTCTCTTGTTGTTAAAGTGAAGGAAGGTTTCCATGTATGTGATCATATACACCAGGTCTATTAAAGAGTTACAAATCATATTTAGATGATGAAATTGATGAGGGATTTTGGTTAAGGTACATGTTGGGTACATGGTTGAGACAAGTAGTTGATGAGTTGGCACATACATGAGGTGTATAGTTGATGATGTTGGTACATCTTGATGAGTCATAGTTGATGAGTAGTTGATACATGATTGGTACATACTTGGTACATGGTTGGAGGCACATGTTAGTAGTATTGTTGACACATGGTTTATGGATGATGTAGCATACTTGTATTGGTATATTATTAGAAGCACATATTGATCTTGGTGATGATTATGAGTTGTTGTGTTATGGTTGGTTGATGCACATCTTTGAGAGTTGTTTTAGTGATTGATCTTGGTAAGTAGATCTGATTTGGTTGATAATATTGATGAGACATGTTGTTTTGATAGGTTGTTTGGACAGTTTGTTTTGGCAGGTTATTTGTACAGGTTGGATGCATGGTTGATGCAGTTGTCCATGGTATAGGGTTTGTACAAGTTTGGTGTATGGTTGACGCACTTGTTCATGGTACATGTTTTTTATAGGTTGGTTCATGGTTGATGCACTTGTTTATGGTACGGGTTGATTATAGGTTGAATGGTACATGTTTACATCAGTATGTCTCACAGTGATAGTGTGACAGTGGTTCCATCATTCTAATTATATATCAGGACGATTGGATGGGGAAAGGACAAGTGGTTGTAGCCACCTACCAGTTGTAGCCAGAGAACATAGGGGGTTGTAGCCTCCTTTTGGTTGTAGCTAAAGAATTGGGGAGTTGGAGCTCCTATCAGGTTGTAGCCTGAGAATATAGGGGGTTGGAGGCTCCTTCCAGTTATAACTAGAAAACAAAGGAAGTTGGTGCTTCCAATGAATGTAATTCTTCAAGACATATAAAAAAAATAATTCTATGGTTTTCTCTCGCTTTGGGTTACCACATAAAACATTGGTGTATTATGTATGTTTATGATTGTTCATTTGTTCATTGCTTATTTACTCTGCAGTTATTGGATGATAATCCTACATTGATATAACAATTGGATTATATGGTTAAAAAGATTAAATTTAGCTATCACTGATTCACCCCCCCCTCTCAGTAATCCAACAGGTTCTATGGATGAAACAAACTCTGACACATATACAGGTTGAGTATGATTATCCCATTCCAATCTATTGTGATAATACAAGTACCATCAGTATCTCAAAGAACCGGGTGATGCATTCCAAGATGAAGGACACTCCAATCATGTATTAGTTTCTACGAGAACAGGTTGCAGAAAAGAACATCATAGTTGAATATGTGGGCACAAAATAACAAGTGGTGGTGTTGGCATCCATTTCTCATTTTTATCCTATCCTTATAAGCTTCCTATGCAAGTGTTTTGGAACCCTTTATTCTCATCGCAATCTTTTGAATAAAGCGACATGATTATCTTGTGCATTCGCACACCTGCCTTTTGTCTTCGTTTTCACGACTGCAAGCGTGAAAACCTTGAGTTCGAAGTCATGTCGATGGCATTAAAATCGTCACTAGATTATTATGGTCACTCTTGTTTATGTGGTCATTTCACTTCTAATTAAATAATGGTCACACAGTTGGCAAGACACCAAAACCTTTACTCACTTTGCATTTTTTTGTTAATATGACTTCATTTTATAAGTTTGTGATGCAATGGTATTCTACTGATCGTGATTGAGTCCTTGATACAATGGTGGTTTGATGTTCTATTGTCTTTGATCAAATTCTTTGGTGCAACGGTTTCATGAGAACACATTAACATAGTGATTAAACCCATGGTGCAATGGTTTCATACAATGCATAATTTTTATGGTCAAATCTTTGGTGCTAAATTTGAAATATTGTTTTGTTTTAAATCATGCAAACACTATTGTTGTGCAAATATTCGGGTTGACTTATCATAGTTTTCAATAGTTGTTTGATTTACATTGCTTTTAACACACTCCAATAGTGATTTGAATCAACATAGTGTCGTTGATTGTACATTTCGATATGAATGTTTTGCATGGGTTTGTTTCATTCCACCACCCTCGCACACTTAGGCATTAATGCCTGCCTTGTATCTCGGGTTACCTCTGTTGGTTTCGGGGAACCCTGTGAGCTTGCGGTCCTGCGTATACCGTGTCTAAACCCCTGTCTGTTTACCCTACTTACTGTGTGCTCTCTCCTATGGCACCTCTAGTGCGCATAGAACCTAATGGCATCCAAATGGTCCTTCTATTTGACAATGCTCGTGAAGACCTGGAGAATAGTGGCTGGTTAGTTTTTATCCATAAATTTGAGGGTTTCAACCTCACGTTCGCCTAGCATTTTTCCCTCACGTTCGACGGATGCAGGACTAAGGTTGGAGATATCCAACTCGAGCTAAATGAGGAATTCCTCAGCTCAGCTACAGGCTTTCCGGATAAAGGGCAGAGGTGTTTTAAGAATTTGAAAGTGGACGAAGTCCTGTGGCCTCTCCTATTCACATCAAGGAAAATTGTTAGTTGTGATAGAGGTATGCCTGTCACTGCCCTTAAGTCTAGATGGCATGATCTATTATCCATTGTTAAGCAATTCATGACTTGCAAAGGTCATTATGGTTTGTTGTTTCTTTATCATCTTAGGTTTCTGATGAATTTCATAGACTTCCCTCTGAATATGCCTCACTATCTCCTACGCAGCCTATATAAAATGTCCAAACGATTTAAGAGGGAGAAGGCTGATTCTAGCCTCTTCCATCACTGCTTGATCAAAATCATTATTGTTCATCATTTGAAGCTTAGTGGTGACTGTTGGCAAGTCTTCCTATCAAGGTGTGGCTTTGCCACTCCCGAATGTATCCAAGTGGAAAAGACTGTGGTCACCAAAACCCTTGTTGGGCCTGCCATGCCACCTCCTACCCTTCTACCCCCTATCAAACCCTCGAACTGCCCCAACATTGACCTACCCGACACAATGGCTGACCCATGTTCTAAAGACAATACTAAGACCGTTAAGAGGCCTGTAAGGAAGAAGGGAAAGGGTAATACCAATGCCAATAGTAAGGGAAAGAAGAATGCACGATGGATATCTAGATGTGCTCGGAACAAGCCCAAACAAAACATTGACCAGAATCCTATTGTTTTGAGCGAGGATTTGGACTCTGAGGTAGAACTCTTTTTGGCCGAGGAATACCCTTACTCTCATGGCCTCTGTGCTGTGGAACCATATGACTACCTTTCCAACCTACCACTGTGCCTCAAGGATGACCCTAAATTCCTAGGAATTAAGTTTGACAGTGCAACCCCTGGTAAATTAAGAGGACCCTCACCTGTAGTGACTCGACCCGATCAACCACCGTGTACTCAATGAAATTCTTGGATCGAACGTTACTACATGGATGTTCCTCTATTGCAATCTAAAATTAAATCATTGGAGGAATGGGTTACTGTGTTGTCAAAGGAAAATGACAGGCTACAAGCTTATGATAAGAAGCAAAAGACTATGGGTTCAATTGTCTTCAGAAATGTTGAGGCAGCTACGGCCTTTGTTAACTCAAAGTTATCCTGACCAAATCATTTTCCTACAGCCCAGGTATGTTATTTCAACATCGATTTTTGAATCATTTGGTTAGCTGATTGTGTTCTCTCCCATTTAGTTATGTTTGTTTTAATAGATTCAAAAACGATTCTGGAATGATTTCGTTTTTTCTAGCACAAAAGATTTCGTTTTGAATTAGCATAAACTATTTGGTTTGCGTTGATTCGTTTGCTAAAATCGAATATAGCTATGTTTTGATTAACATGATTTTATTGTTCTTGAATTAGTATAAATGATTGAATTGGTTCTGAGTTAGTTTGATATAGTTCTGTTAGTTTTGAATTAAAAAACAATTATGTTAGTTTTGTTTTGATTCAACAACGATTTTGTTAATTTCTGAATTGACATAAACGATTGTGTTTGTGTTAAGTGAGTACGAAAGATTTGTTTGCTAAATTGATTATAGTCTGTTTCGATTGAATTTGATTCAAAAAATGATTTCGTTGGTTTTGAATTGTCAAAATGATTCTGTCTGCTTCGAATTGGTAATAAAAGTTGTTTGATAGATCGCATATATGTCTGTTACAATTCGATTAATTTAACACAATTTCGTTTGTTTCAAATTGGCATAAAATATTTGGTTACTTCTAGCGTGAATGATTTCATTTGATTTGAATTAGTAATTAATGGTTTGTTTAATAATTCAAATGTATTGCTATTATCATTTGGATTGATTTAAAATGATTATGTTTGTAAATATGACCAGCTACAGAATCGTGAGATTCTGTAGCTAGTCATAAAATTTAGATTTTTGTTAATTTTACAAATAAAACATTATCTAAACTTGTTTATTCTTGTCCACCTACAGGTACATACAAATTTCAATGGGAAATTGGACATACTGTGGCAGTTTAGAACATGTTTTTGTTATATAGTTTTGTTAAGTGGTTAGCCTTAGGCAGAAATAGAGATTTGGGAGATTGCTCCCAGATTTTTCCAAACAGTTTTTGATAATTCCCACAGGGATGTTTTACCCTGTGGCTTTTATATACTCATTATTTTTTGTAAATAACCCATCACTATTGGGAGAACAAAGACTATGGACTTATAATTATACAGACTCGAATGGAAGTGGATCTTTTGTAACAGCTTTAGCTTTCAATTTATCATACTTTCGTTCAAGTTTTGTGCATTCTAATTTGTAATTGAATCATTGACTACTTTAGTTATCATGATTTGTTACATGTTGATGCATTATGATTTGAATTCTATCCATATTTGATGTATCTCGTTTTACTCACAACAATTACTATGTTTGAATTTAATTAACATAAGGTTTATCTTCTTAATTAAATGAACGATTATATATGCAAATCTTCGCATAGGGATTTATCTAAATGTGATGATCTGTAAACTTTAAGATTGTTGTCGTTTTATGTCTTGTTTGTTCTGTCATTCATATTCAAAGAGCATTGTTGCTTCCTGTTTACAAGAATCTTGTGGAAAATCTGGTGCGGGTTTCCTCCCATCAAACAGCTAAAACGAGTATTGTGCACAGGACAAATAGGAAGTGTTACTTCAGGTCAGTTTGTTATTTGCAATTTAGTAGTTAATAAGTTCGAGAATTCTGAGTAGTTTAGATAGATATATAGTTCAGATTTATAGTTAGGATTATTATTTTAATTGCTCATCTTAGATAGTTTTCATTTTATTCCTTTCTCAAAAAAATTATAAAAATCAAAAACAATAGTTTCGCTGTCATAATACAAATGATTTTGAAAATTTTGATTAAAATTTGTATTCTGTAAATACGGTACATATTTAATTGATATTTAATTGTATTAATAGCTAAACATTTAATAATTAGAATTATCATTTTAAGATATTAGTTAGTAAACTGTATATATATGTTTCAGATTTGTATATAGTTTGTTGTAGTTGCTTTTTCATTTAGATTAGTTTCTTTAGTTTAGTTTTTCTTTCATTTTCCTAGGACTTAGATCGGCCAACGGAGCTTCTAAACCCATCGGAGTGGATCATCCCAAACGGCTTGGGTTATTTTAGACAACCCCGGACCGGATCCACCCCTCCAGTTGACAAGTGTTCAATTTCGCCCATCAACAAATGGTGCTAGAAGGAGGGCTAAACTGACAAGCTAGCCTTGTAGGAGTCTTTGTTTCGAATTTATTTAATTTTCCATGGCTCCCCAAATCACTATGTTGTAACATGCTTTCCACTTCTCATTACCTGATGTTCCCAACGAGACAATCTCTCGCTTTTCCAAACTCACCTTTGATGGTAGGGGGGATGTATCTGCTAAAGACCACCTTAACAAGTTTTGGTGCAAATGCATCAAACATGACATTTCCGATTTAAAAGTTTTATGCAGATTATTTGCTTTTACTTTCAAGGGTCGAATTAAACATTGGTTTGAGTCTTTTCCAGCATATCACATTTTTTATTTGTTTCAGTTTGTAGATGAATTTTTAGATTCTTTTGAAATCTATGATTACAATCAAATATGTGAAGAATTTCAAACTTTACTAATCAATGGCGATTCATCTTCAAAAGACTTTTCGACAAGAATCCATCATGTTCTTTGTAAATTTAATCTTGATGACATGTCATTTGTATTAAATCTCCTCTATGATGCTTTCATCCAGTCATATTCAAACGCAAATGATGAAGTGGTTACAAATACTATCACTCAATTGCAAGAAGAATTGTGTTCACAGGATGAGAGGGATCCATCTGAAAATGTTGAACGAGCAAGCGAGGTAGAATCTATTGAAAATTTTCGTACTGACAATCAAATTGGTTTCTCCTCTGAATCATTGTATTTTCAATCCTCAACCATCGTGGAAGAAGATTCGATGTTGGGTCAAGGTGAATGTCCTCGTTCTCATAACTCTTGCTCTAATCAGTATTTAAATTTGGTTATTGAAGAAGACTTAGGTGATGAAAATGATCTTAAGCATTCTAACATTCCAATGAAACTGATTAGAGATGTAGATCTGCAATTGGAAGAAGTAACCTTAAACGCTCATCTACAAATAATACCTTATCAACATGAAAGATTAGATGTTTTCCATGAAAGTTTTGAATTATCTATCGCACAGGAGGAAAATTTAGATGATCATATTATGTTGAAGAATTTATCACCAAAACAAAGTGAAAGTTTTAATGAAAATGAATAGGAATGTCTTGAGAATACCATTGTTAAATATCATAGCTCAAGATATTCTTTCATGTGCTTATTTATGATTCCTTTTACTATTTATATCTCGATCTCTTCTTAGATTCTGGTGGATTTGATACTTTACCCACGGTATCTTACTCTTTACCACCACAATCCAATCTTTTCGATATGCCAAAATTTGGTGACACTAATTCCAAACATAACACTTTTCAAGTCGGATTTGATGCTCTTTCACTTTCGTAACTCGCATGCAAAAATGACATGTTGCAAGATGATTTTACATTATTTATTGTTGAAAAAGACATTGCACTCATCCTTATGGAAATCGAATATTCTACATTGCATATTCTTTCTTTGATTAGTTCGAATTTTAATGTTTATGCTTCACATTTTGAAATGATCAATTTCATCAAAGGAAGCATTCAAACCAATAATCTAACTAATGTCATGAATCGTCTTATGATGTGTTTCCCATTGGTATATTCGTTTCATCAAAGTCATGGTTTGCATCCCCATTTTTGTGACAGGATCTTAGGATGGCTTGAATATTCATATATAAAAAAATTTCATAATAAAGACAAAGGTGATCTTGCTTTCTTTTTACCCAAGTATCTTGGAAGTAGGCGTGACATGTTTCTTTTAGATCCTCCATGTGAAGAAATTAATGAGTACTTAGAGAACTGTTAGGAGGGTGGGGCATTTCAGCCTTGGCTGATGGTTATTCCATTTCCTCGTAATCCTGACAAGTTTTTCAAAACTACTTACACTCGCCCATGCCATTATGACCCTTATCACGACAAGATTGCGCAATGGATGGAGGATTCATACAACAAGAATATCCAAGGAAATGGTAAGATCATGCTTACTTTGTTTTTAGATGATGATTATGAAGGTAAGTGTGATATGTTTATGTCATTTGTTGATATATTACCATTCTTATTAGTAATTCTTGATCTTGTTTCCATTGCAGGATTGGAGTCACTTCGATGGCTACATTGGAAGCATGACTTCACTTAGTATTTTTGATTTTTTAGTAGTTAGAGTAGGTTTAGGAATAGGTTTTCCTTTCAGTTGTATTTCTCACTATTTCTCTTTTTAATAATGCAGTCATGAACACAAGTGGGCGCACCACGAGAACCATAATACGGCTGTTGTCAAGGAAGTCTCCTTGATCCGTTTTCTCTTTACTTCTAGTTGAACGTTTATTTTCAAAAACGCAGTATCGTCATGAAAATATTAAATGGAAAGTAAAGAGATAAATAAATCTAAATCAACCCTGACCCAAGGTACCACAAGTAAGACTGCTTTCCCTTTTCCTAATTTTCAGTTTCCCAAGGGATTTGTTGCATGAGGTTTTTAGATGCACCTTTTGTACATATTTTCTTTTGTTTTTTGGATTTCTTTGCTTTCAAATATTTCTTCACTGGTGTGTTTTGTTTCATTTTATGCTTATCAGTTTTTCTTTTGAAATGCACATACCTGCATTATGAACTGTTCAGACAAAGAAAACAAAAAATTCTTTCACTGAAAGGACTGCTAAAAAATTGTCTAAACATCAATTATAATATACTTCTGAAATTTACAGCCATGTTGGGCAAAGACTGTTGTTTGAAAGAAGTTAATTGATTTCGATCTGCGAGTAAATCCTGTCACGATCATCCATTATCTTCTTACGTTGTCCCTGTTCCTTAAGGGAATGAATCAGAAGATGTCTCCCTGCCTTAGAAGGTCGGTTTTGTAAACAAACCATCTCTGAATCTTAATGAAGGACAGTTTCAAAAATTCTTTCAAGGTTTGTAAAAAATATGTCTGAAATATCATAATTTTTAGTGTCACCCCGCTCAATTATATATCTTTAAAAAAACAAATCATTAAAAGAGCTATGGGAAGTGCTTGTAAACACAACGAGATGATGAACATGTCTGCTGGCAGTGGGTAAATGCATGCATGACTCCAAGACAACTTCGTCAGGGTACTAAATAGGCCCACTGGCAGCGAAGCAATGTGGGGCATATGAAAATTCGTAAGTATGAAATATCTTGACCTTAAAATGTCCTTTATTCTAATCTGGAACTTTTTGGCAGGATACAAATATTAGAGTGGGTTAAATGGGAACCCTGTCGAGGCTATGGACACCTGTTGGTAGCAGTGTCTCTGCCAACAGTATTGGAGATTTTATCTTTAATATCGTGGTTCTCTTGTCTTAAGACTGTTATCAGTTTTCATCCTTTAAGCATTGCTGGAATATTTAATTAATGATGATGTTTAAAACAATTTTCTGGTTGTTTTTGAGTCAGAATTATTCTCATTATCATAATCTGAATTTGTTCTTTTGGCAGAGATAACTACTTCTACCAGTGTGTCGCCATTGTTGGCAGCCATTTCGCATTTTTATCCTATCCTTATAAGCTACCTACGCAAGTGTTTTGGAACCCTTGATTCTCATCACAATCTTTTGAATAAAACGACATGATTATTTTGCGCATTCACACACCTGCCTTTTGTTTTCTTTTTCACGACTGCAAGCATGAAAGCCTTGAGTTCGAAGTCATGTTGATGACATTAAAATCGTCACTGGATTATTATGGTCACTCTTGTTTATGTGGTCATTTCATTTCTAATTCAATAATGGTCACACAATTGGCAAGACACCAAAACCTTTACTCACTTTGCATTTTTTTGTTAATATGACTTCATTTTATAAGTTTGTGATGCAATGGTATATTAGTGATCGTGATTGAGTCCTTGATACAATGGTGTTTTGATGTTCTATTGTCTCTGATCAAATTCTTTGCTGAAACGGTTTCATGAGAATGCATTAACATAGTGATTAAACCCATGGTGCAATGGTTTCATACAACACATAATTTTTATGGTCAAATCTTTGGTGCTAAATTCGAAATATTGTTTTGTTTTAAATCATGCAAACACTATTGTTGTGCAAATATTCAGGTCGAATTATCATAGCTTTCAATAGTTGTTTGATTTACATTACTTTTAACAGACTCCAATAGTGATTTGAATCACCATAGCGTCATCGATTGTACATTTCGATATGAATGTTTTGCATGGGTTTGTTTCATTCCACCACCCTCACATACTTAGGCATTAATGCTTGCCTTGTATCTTGGGTTACCTCTGTTGGTTTCAGGGAAGCCTGTGAGCTTGCAGTCCCGCGTATACCCTGTCCGTTTACCCTGCTCACTGTGTGCTCTCTCCTATGGCACTTGTAGTGTGCATAGAACCTAATGGCATCCAAACGCTCCTACTATTTGAGAATGTTCATGAAGACCTGGAGAATAGTGGTTGGTTAGTTTTTATCCAGAAATATGAGGGATTCAACCTCACGGTCGCCTAGTAGTTTTCCCTCACGTTCGACGGATGCAGGGCTAAGGTTGGAGACATCCAACTCGAGCTAAATGAGGAATTCCTCAGCTCAGCTACAGGCTTGCCAACTAAAGGGAAGAGGTGGTTTAAGAATTTGAAAGTGGAAGAAGTCCTGTGGCTGCTCCTATTCACATCAAGGAAAATTGTTAGTTGTGATAGAGGTATGCCTGTCACTGCCCTTAAGTCTAGATGGCATGATCTATTAGCCATTGTTAAGAAATTCGTGACTTTCAAAGGTCATTATGGTTTGGTGTTTCTTTATCATCTCAGGTTGCTGATGAATTTCATAGACTTCCCTCTGAATATGCCTCACTATCTCCTACGCAGCCTATATAAAATGTCCAAACGATTTAAGCGGGAGAAGGTTGATTCTAGCCTCTTCCATCACTGCTTGATCAAAATCGTTATTGTTCATCATTTGAAGCTTAGTGGTGACTGTTGGCAAGCCTTCCTATCAGGGAATGGCTTTGCCACTCCCAAATGTATCCAAGTGGACAAGACTGTGGTCACCGAAACCCTGGTTGGGCCTGCCATGCCACCTCCTACCCTTCTACCCTCTGTCAAACCCTCGAGCTACCCCAACATTGACCTACCCAACACCATGGCCGACCCGTGTTCTAAAGACAATACTAAGACCGTTAAGAGGTTTGTAAGGAAGAAGGGAAAGGGTAATATCGATGCCAATAGTAAGGGAAAGAAGAATGCACGATGGATATCTAGATGTGCTCAGAACAAGCCCAAACAAAACATTGACCAGAAGCCTATTATTTTGAGCGAGGATTCAGACTCTGAGATTGAATTCTTTTTGGCCGAGGAATACCCTTAGTCTCATGGCCTCTGTGCTGTGGAACCCTATGACTATGTTTCCAACCTACCACCGTGCCTCAAGGATGACCCTAAATTCCCGGGAATTAAGTTTGACAGTGCAACCCCTGGTAAATTAAGAGAACCCTCACCTGTAGTGACTTGGCCCGATCAACCACTGTGTACTCAATGCAATTCTTGGCTCGAACATTACTACATGGATGTTCCTCTATTGCAATCTGTAATTAAATCATTGGAGGAATGGGTTACTGTGTTGTCAAAGGAAAATGACAGGCTACAAGCTTAGGATAAGAAGAAAAAGACTACGGGTTTAATTGTCTTCAGAAATGTTGAGGCAGCTACGGCCTTTATTAATTCAAAGTTATCCTGACCAAATCATTTTCCTACAGCCCAGGTATGTTATTTCAACATCGATTTTTGAATCATTTGGTTAGTCGATTGTGTTCGCTCCCATTTAGTTCTGTTTGTTTGAATAGATTCAAAAACGATTCTGGAATGATTTCATTTTTTTTAGCACAAAAGATTTCATTTTGAATTAGCATAAACTATTTTGTTTGCATTGATTCATTTCCTAAAATCGAATATAGCTATGTTTTGATTAACATGATTTTATTGTTCTTGAATTAGTATAAACGATTGAATTGGTTCTGAGTTAGTTTGATATAGTTCTGTTAGTTTTGAATTAAAAAATGATTCTGTTAGTTTTGTTTTGATTCAACAACGATTTTGTTAATTTATGAATTGACATAAATGATTGTGTTTGTGTTAAGTGAGTATGAAAGATTTGTTTGCTAAATCGATTATAGTCTGTTTCGATTGAATTTGATTCAAAAAATGATTTCGTTGGTTTTGAATTGTCAAAACGATTTTGTCTACTTCGAATTGGTAATAAAAGTTGTTTGACAGATCGCATATATCCCTGTTACCATTCGGTCAATTAAACACGATTTCATTTGTTTCAAATTGGCATAAAAGATTTGGTTACTTCTAGCACGAATGATTTGCTTTGCTTTGAATTAGTAATTAATGGTTTGTTTAATAGGTCAAATGTATTGTTGTTATCATTTGGATTGATTTAAAATGATTCTGTTTGTAAATATGACCAGCTACAGAATCGTGAGATTCTGTAGCTAGTCATAAAATTTAGATTTTTGTTAATTTTACAAATAAAACATTATCTAAACTTGTTTATTCTTGTCCACCTACAAGTACATACAAATTTCAATGGGAAATTGGACATGCTGTGGAAGTTTAGAACATGTTTTTGTTATATAGTTTTGTTAAGTTGTTAGCCTGAGGAAGAAATAGAGATTTGGGAGATTGTTCCCATATTTTTTCAAACAGTTTTTGATAATTCCCACAGGGATGTTTTACCCTGTGGCCTTTATATACTCATTAATTTTTGTAAAGAACCCATCACTGTTGGGAGAACAAAGACTATGGACTTATGATTATACAGACTCGAATGGAAGTGGATCTTTTGTAACAGCTTTAGCTTTCAATTTATCATACTTTCGTTCAAGTTTTGTGCATTCTAATTTGTAATTGAATCATTGACTACTTTAGTTATCAGGATTTGTTACAGGTTGATGCGTTATGATTTGAATTCTGTCCATATTTGATGTATCTCATTTTACTCACAACAATTACTCTGTTTGAATTTAATTAACAGAAGGTTTATCTTCTTAATTAAATGAACGATTATATGCAAATCTTCGCACAGGGATTTATCTAAATGTGATGATCTGTAAACTTTAAGATTGTTGTCATTTTATGTCTTGTTTGTTCTGTCATTCATATTCAAAGAGCACTGTTGCTTCCTGTTTATAGGAAGCTTGTGGAAAATCTAGTGCGGGTTTCCTCCCATCAAACAGCTAAAACGAGTACTATGCATAGGACAAATAGGAAGTGTTACTTCAGGTCAGTTTGTTATTTGCAATTTAGTAGTTAATAAGTTCGAGAATTCTCAGTAGTTTAGATAGATATATAGTTCATATTTACAATTAGGATTATTATTTTAATTGCTCAGCTTAGATAGTTTTCATTTTATTCCTTTCTCATAAAAATTATAAAAATAAAAAACAATAGTTTCACTGTCATAATACAAATGATTTTGCAAATTTCGATTAAAATTTGTATTCTGTAAATACTGTACATATTTAATTGAGATTTAATTGTATTAATAGTTGAACATTTAATAATTAGAATTATCACTTTAATATATGTAACATCCCGCTCTTGCGCACTGACAAAACTTATTCCTTGGGGACACTTGCTCGCAAGTGATCTGGATTTTTATGATGATGAACCACTTAACCTTGATGATGATGTGTCATGATTGATGATAGGATGTTTTACTATTGCTATATACAGGTGCTATTGACTCAGTTACATTGAGTGTGCAGGGTTTCGGACCTTGAGGATGCAGAGGCATCGGTGGAACTCCCTTGGACTCCGGATTGAGTCAGGGAGTGGGCTATTTGAGTTGTTTCATTTACAGTGATATTGTGTGGTTTTGATGATATGCTATTGATTTCATGATATGTTGTTGACATGATCTGACATGATGGTTGATGATGCAGGCTGACGATAGCTTGCCGACCAGACTCACATATGGAGTAAAGGGGCCACACACGAGTTCCAGAGAGATTGAGGGAGAGGTGTGTCAGCAGCTCTGCCACAGCCTATTAGCACTCCTGCCGTGGCTCGAACTGTAGGTTAACGATTACCTAGTTCCAGAGGACCCACGATGCCGTGAGGGCAGATTGCGACAGTTGCTCACGATTCGAACTGTAGGTTAATGATTACCTAGTTCGAGGGGATCCATGATGTCGTGAGGGCAGACTGCGACAGTCGCTCACGTGATTCTAAGGGGCGCG
>JASDQU010100505.1:219442-238969 GCA_032191745.1 Picea mariana | reverse complement strand
AGTCCTTCAAGGGAATCTTATTATTTTCTTTATTTTTACAAGTTAGAATTTTCCTCCATAATGCCTTAGGATCTATCTTAAATAGGTGCAAAAGTTTCTCTTGTTTTCTATTTATATAGTCTTGTTTTTCTGTTTAATTAAGGTTTTGTATCTATTTATCTTATCATATTTTAAAGATGCATTGGAATCATCCCTAATGAATTTTATAGCAATTTTACATTCATTATCGTACCAAGGGTTAGTTGTACTGATTTTCATTTTACGTAGCACCTCAATAGAGAAATTGTTAATTGAAGTAGAGAGGGTTGTTGTAAAATTCTAGTAGTAATCTTCAATATTGTTCTAATATGACATGAATTTTAAAGCATTGCTTAAGTATTTTAAGAAGAGATCGAATTTTTGTTTGTCAAAAATTAAGTGCCTTTGGTTGTTAGAGTGCTCCTATACAGAGATTTTGTGCATGGAAAAGTTAAGAGGTAGGGTTAGAGTTCTATGATTAGAGTCAAGTTCCTGATCATCTAAAAGATTAAAGTTTACTATTTGGTTGTATATGGGGATATACGATATTACATAATCAACAACAGTGCTACCTATCCCATGGATACAAGTCATCCTGTTAGAATTAGGCCACTTATTTAGACCATTCCAAGTTATTAAATATTGAGCTCTACAGATCTTGACTAACTCAGTACCAAACAAACTCTTGATCAAGTCTTCAGAGTTTCTTTTGTAACTGTTAACTAAGACAAGTTCCCCATCTAGCTAAACAAGATTAGGGTTGGAGTCATTACTTAAAATAATAGCTTGATTGGTTGCATTTCTAGAATTAAAGTCTCCTAACAGGAGGATACTACCTTCATTTTTCATATTGTAGATATCTTGCTCTAAGCTTTTGTATGGACAATTCTTATCTAGATTGTTTTTTGTATAAAAAGTAGAGTTAATAGGTGCGAAATAACATATTGATATATAAATATTATTAGCATTAGTATCAGATATCTCTATCAATATGAAATGATTGATAGGATCTTTCTTATGAAGCCCGATGCAAGGAGATATGTTCATTTTTATGTAACATGCTATGCCTCCAATCCCTCTATGGGAGGACTTCTTGTTCCATGTGGACCACAAAATAAATCCTTCGATATTAGGGACCTTACATTCTTCATTCTAACAAGTTTCAACTAAGAGAATAATGTCAATATCACTCAAGATCTAGCTTAGTATAGGCCCTTTACTCTATGGAAAACCATGACAGTTCCAAAAGAGGATCTGAAGTGTCCCAAATATATGCTTAACATTGAGTGGACATGTGGTATGCATATGTGTGTGTGTGTGTGTACCACATGTCAAATCCATGCTAAGAATAGAAGAAATTACACATGTCAAATCCATGCTAAGAATATACAAACTCTAGATCTATCATGTACATAGAGGAATCAAATCCCTGATAGATTGAAAAAACTTGAAAAAAAGGTTTTCACCTTGAGGGATTTGATCCCTTTTGGTGCATGATAGATTGAGAGTTAAGATGGATCTACACTAGTTTAAAGTAATAGATTGTTTAGTAAGTATAATGATTCACAAATAAACAAGGTTTTATTACAAATTGTTGAGTTAGTCTATATTGATAGGGATTAATGCTCTTCTTCTTATTTAATGTATTCATTTTTTTTCAATTTTCCAAAGTTTAATTTAGGAGAGATTTTAATTTTTACTACATAGATGAATATGGTAATTTGAGATGATATTTCCATGTCTTAATTATTGGTTTTAGCAATGATTTAAATATTTCAAGTTTCTCATTTCGAATTCTCCTTATTTTTTAAGTAATACCACTTGGATAATTTACTTACAATAAATACATGACTTCCTCTAACAAAGCTTCAAAAATAGAAGAATTTGGTTATAATCAATGCATCGCTTGCTTTGAAAAAGCATCACCACCATTGAATATCCATGCCAAGTCCTATTCAGGATGGGGCTTACAACATATAATTCATCAACAAAGCGGTACCTACTTTTCTACTACTCCACCAGAACCAATTTTTACCCAACCTTCAACTACTTCCAACATTGTAGCAGTCCACTTATATATATATATATATATATACATATATATATATATATATATATATATTAACGATAGAACTAAGTCCTCTTAATTCCTGAGTTTTTTTATAGTATTAGATGCCTTCTTAAGGCTCTTGGATTTGTTTTTTATATCATTAGAAATGTTGCTTGCAACAACCCCCAAATATGTATTTATATTCTAGTTCTTGAAAGGAAATGAGAAAGAAGAAGACATATATATCCTTGACTTACCTCTGCGATTTGGGTATTCTTGTCTTGGAGGACAAGGTTGATGCTAGACCTTCCACTAGATAGTGAGCAGTATGTATCTACACCATCACATGAAGCTCAACTACTACTTAGCCTTCCCAAGGCTTATCTACATCATTGTTGTGTCCCCAATGGTCATTCAAGTGAACCTATCATAGAAAATACAATATTCAAAAATAAAATTTACAATATTCTCATCTTGGCTAAAACTTTATCCTCTATTCAAGTGCCTTGCTTAGTCTAATTTTTTTGAAGTCACTAGTCAACAATCATGGGCAGATATTGTGGTTGTAATTGATTTTGACTATAATTGACTCAAAGAAACATAGGGTTTTAAATTTACTGAAACTTGTACCTAAGTAGATACCATGTAATATTAAAAGGATCCCATGCATGCTTGTATGCTTACCATGATGGTTCATAGTGAAATTCATCTTACAACTATCCTAAGATACCTAGGATTCATGGCTAAACATCTAGATTCACACCAAAATCCCATACACCTTAGCTGCAGTGAAATCAAAACATGGGTATACATGTTTATTCAAGGTCCATTAGTAGAGGTGACATTATTTATATCTTCATCTATAAAGAAGGAGATTGCATTAATCAACCAAAATACATATTTTCAAATAAAATAATATATCAAGAAAAAAAATTCATAATTTTAAAAAAATAATAGTTATGCTAATAATAGGACCCTTAGTTTCATGACCTCAAAATCTATCTATTTCTTCATATTGATCCATCCTAGAATGAGTCTTTGTCTTCCTACACATTTGTTATTCTTCTTGTGCAATTATTTCCAACCAATCTCTTTGTTAGCGCTCTATAAACTTTGTTCGGCTGAGAAAACGAGTGACAGAGGAAACCTACAAACCAACTTTGAGGCCCGAAATTAGCCTTTCTTACCTGGAGAGGGATCTGTTTGGAGACTTTGTCTCTATATAGGATATAACTTTAAACTCTGGGCTAGATTTAACAATTTTAAACAATATTTTCTAGTTCTATTGGCGAAAGAAAGCAAGACCTTGGGCTATGGAGTCGATTTAAGAAAACGACAAAAACAAATGACTCAGTGACTGAAATCGAGAGGATAAAGGCTAAATTCGAAACAATCTTCAGTAAAATAATCGTTGTGTGTGGTGAGAGAATAACACATGAAGCAACTCAGAGCATTGTTGGGGATGAATTCAGAGTTAACTTAGGGGAAATAAGGTTTTTCTAAATGGCGTGAATCTAGAGCACTGCGCGATGAATTCTAGATTCGAAATCACATTCCGATTCAAACAGAGATTACATATATGAATATAAAGAACACAGGAAATCACATATGCAAAGAAATAATACAATACATCAGACTTCCACCGTTGCAATCTTTTCATCAAATCTTCAGGACTTTTGCATTAAGTTTCAAACGGATAAAAAAAAATGCAATCAATAGTCATCGTCTAGACTGTATTTCCAACCAACCTCACTTACATTGAAAATATGTAATATATAGAGAATGGTGTGTCACTTGGGATACCCTGTGGTCTAACTACTATCCATAGAAACTAGGTTTCGACTACACTCTGTCAGATGGCTCTTTGAATGGCCTTTCGCTAAAAATAGAACTGACTACAATCGACAACATCATATTCGCTCGTATTTGTCGTGAAGTTTTAGTAATCAGTAAGATCTCGTCATTAGAAAATGATGTGTTGATTCTTTCCTTTAACAAGGCATCTAGACGATCAAGTGTTCTATTAGATTCCTGCTACACATTGTAACGGTCGTTATCTCTTCCGCACGATCATTTGCTGGTGCGTACATGTAGCGGGTGACTGCAAATCGTTACAGGTACCTCAAAAATGATGACCCTAGCTAGGGTACAATGCCCCTTCTTAAAAATGTTGCACGTCTAACGTACACCTATCCTTCGCCATGATATTCCATCATTGTGCGTCATATGTTTTCTGTGCGCATATCTGTCAGAGTCTAAGTCTGCGCCATGTCCGAGGAGACAAAAAACTGGGTCGATCGATCATGCGTCTGGTCTCGTTTGCAGTTTGAATAATCGAAGTTTTTTCCTGAGAGACCAGTTTCGTATTTTTAGGTTCATCACTTGACTTTGCAGAACCACTTTCCCTTTCAGCTTCTTCTGTGCTCTAGCCAGAGCCGCGCAGACTTTCTCCATGGTCGATACACATTCCCTGAAGTGTTTTGCATTCCTTTCTTTTGAAACTCTCTATGTTTCACACATATTTATGATCGTATCTTGTGCTTCCCTGAGCTATCTCTTTAGCCAAGTCCTGTTTCCCTCATGACCTTGTGATGTTGATACTTGGAGGGTCTTCACTGCTAATTATTGTCTCAACTATCTATTTTCCTGGTATATCTTAGCAATAGTGAGTTGTTCTTGCTTCATCTATTGTGACAGCTAATGAACATTTTCACTTTCAGTGTCTGTCCTCCTCCTTATGCCCCAACTTTCTTGACTTGTGTCTTCGACGGGCTCCAGTCGAATAACGCACATGAGTAACTCTTCAGCGGTTGACTTTGTGTGTTTCTCGCTCGAGAATCGGGTATCTCCAGCCACCTTGTTTTTCCTTGGACTACCCCTTCTCTAGGGTATTGGGTGTTGGGGGGATAGGGCTTCCAACTTCCTTCCTTCCTCCGCAACCCTTCCTTCTTTATCCTCCACACGGTGCAATATTACCCTTTCCGCAGATAGAGGGAAATCTCTTTTTGGATCCTTGGGAATGCCTGCTGCAAGTAGAAACGAATCCCAGTTATTTCCCAATTGCCTTAACTACTCCACCAGCAGAAATTTAATTAGCGAGACCTACAATATTTTCCTCTTCGGATGATCTATTTCAGCTTAGGCGTTGTCTGCCATTTCTTGAAGGCTTTGATGTAAGAAAAGGGAATATTTAATGGTCTCCTCCCTATGAAGTGCATTAACAATATAATGTGATGCATATGTATTCTTTCAAACCTCCCCTCACAGGTGAAATATTTCTTAATCATTTCCATGACATTCTGAAAGGGCCCCTGCAAATATCTACTTGGCATGCCCGCATTGACTTTCCCACCTAAGAAGTCTCACTTGATAAAGTCTTCATAACATCACACATCCAAAGGCATGCATTTAAACCACCTTTCATTGCGCGAAGGGATTTATGTCGCAGTCAACATAGTTTCCTCTGTCACTTGGAAAACGACACCTACATTTATCGTGCAAGACTCGTCGAACCTGAGCGCGAACGACTCTGCTAGTTTCATGTTGAATCCTTGGATTTTTCTACAAAGGGTCATGCAACCGACCTTCTCAAAAGATGCCCTAACCTTCGGATCTTTGTTGATCAACGTCAAGTTTGAGGCTTGGGCCCAACATTCCTGCCACTTCGCACACCTTTTCTTATGTTTTGGGATGTTGTCATGGTACAACGCATATTGGTTCTGCGCACAATGGATTTTGTGTGAGCCAGAGGCAGTAATTTCAATTGACTTAGGCTTGCAAGAAGAATTACAGGCGATGTGTAAACTTGACTGATGAACAGAATGCATGTAGAGTGCTTGAAATTTATAATCAGTCGGGTGAGAGATGGGAACGTGCTGGGGGGCATTGAATTCATGGTCACTGGAGGTTTTAGAGAAATCTTGATGATTTTCACAGTAGATTCGCATGACGGGTACACTTTAGAGTGTGTGAAGTACAACTGATAAGAGATGCAGGGAATGTTTGATACAAGCACCGTGATTTTTAATTCTCTCTGGTTTCATAATGAGTTTATGATGGTCACTTCATCCACCAAATTGACTTCTATTTAACAACTTGCCTCAACTTTAGGCACGTAAGACCTCTTTTGACAAGACTTGACTCTTTGGGAAAACACCTTTACCCCTTACACATGTTTTGGTTCTAACATCCCTTCCCAACTCCAAGGGCCAACCGACCACTTACTGACTTCGACCGATTTTGATTTTCGGTACTTGAAATCACACATTTTGACACACAGACTCTGACTCGACTAAGATAGAATCTAGCTGAAACAATGACGACACTAACAGCTGGTTCCAACAGGGATTTCTATCCTCCCAGTGAGGTGGCAAAGAATAGAAGACCAAGTTCCTAACCATTTGGCCTTATTCGACTTCGAGACTCTGAAACAACAGAAAACAAAAACGCAACCTAAACCTTCTTGACATTGTTTCGACCAAACTTAGCATAAAATTTGGGCCTTCACTCCGAGCTTCAATTTTCTGCCGATATACTGACTCGAAAAACCTTCTTCAAAAACAAAAAACAAAAACAAAAATGACTATTTACAATGACATGAGATTTAAATGAACTTCATTTCACCAGGTAGTGTTTGAGGAACCTGTCATTTACAGGCCCCCAACCAACGCATTCCCCATTGAGTTCGTATAGAAAATATGCATTGTTTCTGCGATACGCACTGATTCTGAAAGGACCCATCCAAAGATGATCAAATTTTCCGTGCTTTCATTTATCTTCGTTCCTCACATACCACTTCAACACTAGATCTACCATCTGAAATTCCTCTTGCTTCGAGTGCTTGTCAAAAAATTTCTTCATCCTCTCTTGGTGAAGTTGTGATCAATTGTAAACCTGCTCCCTCATCTGTTGCACATGAATCAACTGATTTATCCTTCTTTTTGTATCATCTGGCTCAACCTCTTGCTCTTGCAACAACTTCCTGACAGGAAATCCCAGTGAGGTAGGGAAAATCACGTCCGCTCCATACACAATTTGGAATGGTGATGTGGAGATGGACTTTTCGGTAGTGATTATGTTTGTCAACAATGCGTAAATAAGTTTCTTGTGCCAGACCTTCTTGTTGTCCTACAAGATTCATTTAATGATCTTGGTTAGGCTCTTATTAGATGATTCTGCTAACCCATTTCCTTGTGGGTAATATGTTGTAGAATGTCCCAGGGTTATATTGTAGTCTTTGCAAAAATTCTACATTTTCTTGGACTTGAAAGCGGCCGCATTGTCTGTGATGATATTGATAGGGCACTTGAACCTAGATAGGATGTTGGTCTCTAGGAACTAAATAATGACCGTGTCAGTATCCTTCTTCATTGGAATTACTTTGATCCACTTCGTGAAATAATCTGTGGTTGTAAGTATCCACCTGTGCTATGTCGAGGATTGCAAATGAATTTCTCCTATAAAATCTAGGTCCCATTGCATGAAATATGCTTCGATTGAGATCGATTTCAGTGGCAGGGGTTGCAGCTATCTCCTTCCATTGAAAATCTAACACTCATGGCAACTGGAAACTTCTTCGTATACGTCTGTGAAGATGGTAAGCCAATAGTAACCCGCTCTAAGAATTTTATGTACGGTGGTTTTCCAGTAGTGATGTCCCTCGCAGTCACCTTTATGGAATTCTTTGATGGCCTGTTCTACATCATCTTCTAGTATGCAAATCAACAATATCCCTCCTAGATCTTTCAAATACAGTGAGTTGTCCAGGATGCAAAACTTATTAGCTTTGAGCTTTAAAAATTTGGCCTTGGTCTTACTTAACCTTGGAGGGGCTTACATATTCCTCAACACATAAATGATATCCATATACCAAGGTGAATCGATGAACTTCGAGCCACCTGCATGGTTTTTTTTTCCTGAGGATTCTCTAATAAATCAATGATGAAGTTGATTCCCGGGACGTCGCAGTTCAATTACACCATAAAGTTTGCAAGGCCCTATCCTTTGATCGACTTTGTGGGCTTGATTTCAAGGTCATATTTCAGCATGGCCATGATCCATTTACCTCCTCTTCCCTCCGGGTTAGGCTGAGTCAGGACATCTTTGGATGAGTTGTTGGGCACATACGCGATAACGTGGGAATGTAGTATGTAGGATCTGAACTCCTTTATGGATTTCACTAAGGTGTATGCTTGTTTATCCATAATGTCATACCTCAGTGGGTAATCCCTCAGCGTCCTGTTGAAGTAGGCTATAGGATTCTCAAAGTTATGATCGTCTTTTTGTAACAATACGCCAGCAATGGTTTGCTCCGAGGTGAACGAGAACAAGATGAAGTATTTCGTGAAGTCTGAGCTGGCCAACACAGGAGCTTTGGTCAGCGCTATCTTGATGTATTCAAATGATTTTCTAGCTTTGGGGTTCCATTTTATCTCATTCCCTTTTTTGACCATACAAGTTATATGTTTTATAATTTCTACCAAGTTCGGGATGAACCTTCTCAAGAAATTCACCTTTCCCAGGAAGGACTACACCTCCTTCTTACTGCACGGAGTGCTGATTTTCAGGATTCCTTCAACCATGTTGGGGTATATCTTTATACCTTATTTCAAGATGATGTTTCCCAACAGTTTCCCCTCTTGCATTCTGAAATGTGATTTTTTCGGATTCAAATATATGTCGAACTTCTTGCACTTTTGGAAAACTTTCTTCAAATTCCCGATGTGTTGTTCATCGAAGTTGGAGTACATTGTGATGTCATCCAGATAGATCAATATAAATTTGTCCTTCTCTTCGGCAAAGGCAATATCCATCGCCCGCTGTAAAGTAGCTCCAACATTCATCAGGCTAAAGGGAATCTTAGCATACATGAATGTCCCCCATGGTGTCATAAAAGTTGTTTTTTCTCGGTCATCTAGGTGTACCATGACCTGATTGTAACTTGAAAATCCATCTAACATAGACATCTTCTAGGACCCAACTACCTTCTGCAAGATATATTCCATCTTCGGGAGCGGGTAGTTATACTTGAGGGATACTTTGTTCAAATTTCAAAAATCGACGCACAACCTTATTTCGCCACTCTTTTTTCTTACAGGTACCAGATTTGCAACCCATTTTGAAAACCTTAAAGAAATGATAATTTTGTCTTTGAAAATTTTCTTTACCTCCTTTTAGACTAGCAGCAGCAGCAGGGGATTTATCCATCTTAGATTTTGATTGAAAGGCTTCTGGTCTTCTTTGAGAGGAATGACGTGTTGAATCACTTTGGCGTCATAAACGTTCAAGTCATCATAACTCCAAGCGAAAACGTCAGGAAAATCCTTCATGGGCTTGATTTAATCATGTCTGACCTCTGGACTGAGCTTCTTTGATAATTTGATTATTTTTGGATTCTCCTGGGTCCTAATATTACAATCCTCGACATCCTCGTCATTTGTTGTGATCTTGGGATTTCTAGCCACGTCGTTTTCATCAAAAATATTTTCCAACGGAGCTAATCCTTTTGGGATGATGTTATTCTTTAACTGTACTATGTACCTTCCATCTATATGGTTTTGGAAATGATCATCGTCACTACGTTCATCTGCACTTTCATCTTTGTCTCAGCAACACTCATCATCGATGTTCATATTAGTGAACTCGTAATTCATTTGGAGAAATCTCTCCACATGTTTGTCATCCTCAAACACATGCCAATACCTGATATTATCGAGTACTGCTAGCCTGTGTTTGAATTCGATCTCATACTTTTTTTTTGGGGAAATGGGAATTTAAAAAAATGAGGCTAAGGTGGCCAAGTATCCGCAATCTAATTATGCCCCCTCGGGATCGCCGATAAATTATACTCCGAGAATTCTTTGAGGAGGTCCAACACTAGATTTATGTATGCTCTTAGTCTGGGGTTCTTGGATTGATATATTCCTTTCACTTTCTTTATAATGAGCTCAGAGTCTCCATGCACCGCTATCCTTTTTTTTCCCAACTCTTCAAAACTTTGAGGCCCAAAATCAATGCCTTGTACTTAGCCATATTATTGGTGCAGTCGAAAGTGAGTTTGTATGAGCAGAGTTGTGTGCCCACCTTAGGATTCTTTGTCCATACGTCAACCCTTGCCCCTTCCTTACTTATGGCTCCATCAAAACTCATGTTCCACATCTCGTTCTTTGCGCAGTTCCTAGGGTCTGCACACTCTGTTGCTTGCTATGCAACTTTGTCATCAATAGCCATGACAGTCATTAGTTCTTCTTCTTCAAAACTCAGGTCATTGTAAAAAATGGAGGAGCCAATATCAGTGTCGACATAGTAGATGGGGTGTTTATTCGACTATGTATTACTTCTCACCATTTATTTCAGCAGTACTTCTCTGTATAATCATCTATCCTGACCGAAAACAGGGATGGTGGCGTATGACATGTCCATTTGTAGAGTCCCCTTCAATTTTGTGGCCCATGACCTAGATAATATAATGCCAAACTTAGGGGGTATATCGGACATGACCACGTCCATAACCAAATTCTTATAAGGGATTTGGACTAGTGAGACAAACATTTCTTTGATCAGACCCAAACATTTCACTTTTCTTGATTTGAAAGAAAAGAGATCCTTATAAGGCTTGGTGATGTCCAAACCCAAATTGTCCATGATCACTTTGGGCATGAGATTGTGTGACGCTCCCAAATCCAAAATGGAATTATGAAAGGTCATGTCGTGGACCTTGAGACTGACATAGAATGGGGGAACTTCCTCAGTATCACCCATCTCCTCTACGCACAGACCGAACAAAATGGCAGGGTGATCATCATGGACATTCAAAGTGTCAGGATCCCCACCCATATTTATCATTTTAATGATTTGATCCTGATATTCTCCTTTCTTTGTGAGTTAGTTGAAAGGGACGAATATTTTAATCTTGGCCATTTTGTTCTCAAAGTTAAAAGCAGGAGAGACTTTTTCTACCTCTTTGATGCATGTCTCCCGGCTTGTTTCTGGCGCTCTCCTTGGAACTTCCTACTTTGAATTTTCCTTTTCTATCGCATCCTTGGTCAAGTTGTCTTGCTTCGGTTGGATTATGGAAGGGATATCCATCAGATTTTTCCTTACGGGATTCATCTGTTGAGGCTCCCTTATTGGATTCGTCTGCTGAGGTTCTGCGGATGCCTTTTTTTCTCATGAGGTTGTATTTCTTTTGGAATTGCATGATGGCATTGTGATAGCCTTTCCTGAATTCCTTCATTTCCCAAGATAGTGTGTCATCTGTCTCCAGCATAATGTCATCATTTTCACTCATGTATTGATCATGTTCCCCCTTCGTCAAAAACACATGCCTATCCTTGTCCTCGCAGCAATGCATTTGATCCTCGAACATCTGATCAAAATCTTCATCCATGTAATTCTTTTGGAACGGGGGCCTTATTTGTTGGTCACCCTGGTCTCTCTGTTCCCTCTGCCTGATTTGGAAGATCAGACCTCTTCTAGGGTTCTGATTCTTGTGCTAGGGATCATGTTGTTCTCGAGCAATGGGTTTGCTTCACAAGGGCATTCTTTCCATTAGTTTCTCTATCGTCTTCATCATTAAGTCGAACCTGTCCTCTGAGGGTCGAGAGGTTGATGGCTGCGCATCTCCTTGGGATTTTTTCCTACCTCTGTTGAAGTTTTGTTTTATCTTTCCCAATGCCATCAGGTTTACCTTGATTTCGATTGCGTCACTCATCATAGCATCTAAATTTGATGATATTGTCTCCCTTAACAGCAGGGAGAAATCACTATCAAAGGAGTCGGCGTATCTTAGCTGCGCAACCATAGGAGGCAGCTAGAAGTCTACAGGAATCGAGTTGTAAACCCTCATGAAATGAGTCGAGAACTCTTGCACTGTCTCATTCGGGGCTCTTTTCATATTGTTATACTGGCTCAATAGCTACAAAGGATTCATTTTGTCTCCCCATCTATTAATGAAAGACATTTCAAAAGTGGCGAAGTCTTGAATGTTGGCTGCTGGGAGGGATTTGAAACACTTTCTCACCTCCCCCGAAAGACTCTGCACGAACGAACTGATTTCCGCGTCTACATAGTATACCTCTTCTAGGTCGATGAAATCGTTGAACCAATCCAGATGCTTTTGGGTTGAAACATTTCCTTCAACATCGTAGAGCTTGATCCTCTAGTTGTAGTTCTAGGGAAAATCATGCAGTTGGGTAGGCAGAACAAGGGGGGAGAACCTGGCAGCCATTTCTCTAGGTGGGTTTTGGATTTGGGGGATGTTATGAGCAGGATTTGTAGCTTGTGAGATTAGAGATCGAAACCTTTCCTTGTCAAAAACTATATGGTCCAATATGGTTTATGATTTGGACCTGAACAAAGTTTGTTCGAACAAAGCGTCAAACTAGAGGTCGTTTATGCTTTGAGCCCCGTCCTTCAGCAAGGATAGATTTCTATCTAAGTAATAGAATGGGTCTTGCACCTGCTCCCTCACCTTGCAAAGAAGTATCTAGGGATCATACATGGGCTCTACAGGGTTGGGGTCAGGATTGACTCTGGTATAAATGGTCTTCGGAGCTAGGTTTTCTGAATGGTGCTACTAGGTGGCACTGGTCTTTTTCACTGGAGTCGCCAAGGTAAAGGTTCCAGAAAATACATATTTTTTCCCCATTGTTACTCGGTCAAAACTATAGCTTTAGTCGTTTTCCCAGGGAAAATTTATTCAATTCCATCCATGGAAATGACGCCAGAAATGTTAGTGCTCTGTAAACTTCGTTCAGCTGAGAAAATAAATGACAGAGGCAACCAACAAACCAACTTTGAGGCCCGAAACTAGCCTTTAAGACCTGGAGAGGGCTCTCTCTGGAGACTTCATCTCTATACAGGATATAAATTTAAACTCTCGGCTATATTTAACACTTTTAAACAATACTTTTTGGTTCTATTGGTTAAAGAAAGCAAGACCTTGGGCTATGGAGTCGATTTAAGAAAACGACAGAAACAAATGACTCAGTGAATTAACTCGAGAGGATAAATACTAAATGAGCAACAATCTTTAGTTAAAATTCGTTGTGTGTGGCAAGAAAAAAACACATGAAGCAACTCGGAGAACTGTTGGGGATGAATTCAGAGTTAACTTAGGGGAAATATGGTTTGTCTAAATGGCGCGAATCTAGAGCATTGCATGGTGAATTGTAGATTCGAAGTCACGTTATGATTCAGACAAAGATTACAGATATGAATATAAAGAACACAAGAAAGCACATACATAAAGAAAGAATACAATACATCAGACTGCCACCGTTAGAATATTTTCATCAAAGCTTCATGACTTTTGCATTAAGTTTCAATCTGATAAAAAAAAATACAATCAATAGTCATTGTCTACACTGTATTTCCAACCAACCTGGCTTACATTGAAATGTTGGAATATATAGACAAGTGTGTGCCGCTTGGGCTACCCTACGCTCTAACTACTATCCATAGAAACTAGGTTTCGACTACACTCTGTCAGATGGCTCTTCGAATGGCCTTTTGCTAAAAATATAACCAACTGCAATCTACAACATCATAGTCACTCGTATTTTCCACAACGTTTCAGTCATAAGTAAGATCTCGTCATTAGAAAATGATGTGTCGATGCTTTCCTTTGACAGGGCATCTGGATGATCAAGTGTTCTGTCAGACTCCTGTCACACATTGTAACAGTCGTGATCTTTGTCACGCGATCGTTTGCTGGTGCGTGCATGTAGTGGGTGACTGTAGACTGTTGTAGGTGCCTCAAAATGATGAACCCAGCTAGGGAACAATGCCTCTTCTTCAAACGGTCGCACGTCTAACGTACACTTGTCCTTCGTCATGAGATCCCATCGTTGCACGTCATCTGTTTTCCATGTGGGTATATGTTTTCTGTGCCACGTCTAAGGATACAAAAAATGGGGTTGATCGATCATGCGTCTGGTCTCATTTGCATTTTAGATACTCGAAGCTTTCTCCTGAGAGAGCAGTTTCTCCTTTTCAAGTTCATCACTTGCCTTTGCAGAACTGTGTTCCCTTTTAGCTTATTTTGTGCTCTGGACAAAGCCGTGTGGGATTTCTCCATGGTCAGTACACATTCCCTGAAGTGTTTCTCATTCCTTTCTTCTGACACCCTCTGTGTTTCACGCAGTTGTATGATCGTATCCTACTCTTCCCTAAGTTGTCTCTTTATCCAAGTCATGTTTCCCTCACAACCTTGTGATGTTGATACTTCGAGGGTCTTTGTTGCTAATTATTGTCTCAGCTCTCTATTTTCCTAGTATAGCTCACCAATAACAAGCTGCACTTGCTTCACCTGATGCGACGGCTCACGGACATCTATTCATTCGGTGTCTGTCCGCCTCCTTCTATGCCATCTTTCTTGACTTGTGCCTTCGATGGGCTCCAACCAAATAATGCGCATGAGTAACTCTTCAACGACTGACTTTGCGCGTTGCTCGCTCGGGACTCGGGTCTCTCCGACCTCCTTGTTTTTCCTTGGCCTGCCCCTTCTCCGGGGTATTGGTTGTTGGGGGGAGAGGGCTTCCAACGTCCTTCCTTCCTCCGCAGCCCTTCCTCCTTCAACCTCCATGCGGTGCGATGTTACCCTTTCCACACGTAAAGGGAAATATCCTTTTGGATCCTTGGGGATGCCTGCTACAAGTAGAAAGGAATCCCAGTTATTTCCCAATCGCCTTAACTCCTCCACCAACAACAATTTAATCAGCGATACATGCAATATTTTCCTCTTTGACTAATTTGTTTCAGCTCGGGCATTGTCTGCCATTTCTCAGAGGCTTTGGTGTAAGAAAAAGGGCAGATTTAACGGTCTCCTCCCTATGAAGTGCATCAACAATCTAATGTGATGCAAATGTATTTTGTCAAACTTCCCCTCATAGGTGAAATATTTCTTAATCACTTCCATGACTTTTCGAAAGGGCCCCTGCAAATATCTACTTGGCTCGCCCGCTTCGACTTTCCCACCTAAACAGTCTCACTTGATAAAGTCTTCGTAACACCACACGTCCAAAGGAATGCCTTTAAACAACCTTTCACCATGTGAATGGATCTCTGTCGCGGTCGATAAATTTCCCTCTGTCACTTGGAAAATGAAACTTCAATTACCGCGTGGGACCCGTCGAACCTTAGCCCGAACTGCTCCACTCGTTTCATGTTGAATCCTTGGATTTTTTTGCAAAAGGTCATGCAACCGACCTGGTCAAAAGATGCCCTAACCTCCGAATCTTCGTTGACCAACGTCAATATTTGAGGCTCGGGCCCAACATTCCTGCCACTTCGCACACCTTTTCTTATGTTCTAGGATGTCGTCATGGTACAACGCGTATTGGTTCTACACGCAGTGGATTTTGTGCGAGCCAGAGGAAGTAATCTCAATTGACCTAGGATTGCGAGAAGAATTATAGGTGATGCGTAAACTTGACTGATGAACATAATGCATGTAGAGTGCTCGGAATTTATAATCGGGCGGGCGAGAGATGGGAACGTGCTGGGGGGCACTGAATTCATGGCGACTGGAGGTTTCAGAGTGAGCTTGAATATTTTTGCAGTACATTCACGTGACGGGTACACTTCGGAGTGTGCAAAGTACAAATGATAAGAGTTGCAGGGAATATGTGATACGAGCATCGTGATTTTTTATTCTCTCTGATTTCATAGTGAGTTGATGATGGTCACTTCATCCACCAAAGCGACTTCTATTTAACAAATTGCCTCAACTTTAGGCACGTAAGACCTTCTCTTCTAACAGGACTCAACTCTTTCGAAAAATACCCTTACCCCTTACACATGTTTTGGTTCTGACATCCTTTCGCGACTTCAAGGGCCAACTGACCACTTGCTGACTTTGACCGGTTTTGCTTTTCAATACCTTACCTCACATGTTTTGACAAACAGACTCTAACTCAACTAAGACCGACTCTAACTGAAAAAATGATGGAGCTAACACTCTTCATTATAGACCAAATATTTTATATCCTTGTTCTTTCAGAGCCTTGCTAAGTCTATGGAGCGGTGAGCTCTAAAATGGATTTTACACTGGGAATTATAAGTTATTATAAAATGCTAACAATTCGATATGGTTGAATCCATCACCTTATAGAAACCAGTCTCTTCATTATAGACCAAATATTTTATATCCTTGTTCTTTGAGAGCCTTGCTAAGCCTATGGAGTGGTGAGCTCTAAAATGGATTTTACACTAGGAATTATAAGCTATTATAAAATGCTAATAACTCGATATGGTTGAAGCCATAACCTTATAGATATTGTAATGTCAAATTCAAGTCTATATAATTAGCTATTTAATTCATTCCAACAGGTTTTTGAAAGTGAATTTCCAACTAAGGTTCTAATTACTTCTTTCTCTATCCTCTTATTATTTTCATGAATAATAGGATGAACATTAAAAATTCACAAATGAAATAATATGTCCAACAAAACTTGAGATTAAATACATTGTGTGACTTTTTTCAACTAAATGTAAGCATTTAGAACATTACCCAATCTATATATTTGCAAGAATCTATAAATATTCCACCATCACAACGTTGAATTCTTCAAATTTTGAAACCAATCCATAAATAATAAATATGATATGATCGAAGAAAATTAAATTATTCAAATTTTGAAGTGAATCCACATACATAAATACAAGTTGATTCTATTTAACTCTTCAAATTTTGAAGCCAATCCATAGATAAATACACATAAGTTAGAGCCAAATAGAGGGAATTTTTTTATAATTAATTACTTATATTTATCAAAACTAGCCACATGGGTATATGTGAATGAAACTTGTTAAATCACTACACTTTGTTTGACCTAGTGTGTGGATATGTTCAACCAAAACTCAATTAAACATAAACATCATTGATGAAGTTATGACTTGATCTTGTTAGACATCATGAAAGGCATCCATGTAGCAACATAAGCCTCCCAATGACATTGACAAGTGTGTACACGAATGTATGGAAAAGGAAAATCCTCGCTAATCGATGGCAATATTTATGTTGTTATAGCAACTTGAACTGCTTCTTCCGTGTGGCATCACCCACCCCAAAAGACCAAAAATATAGTGTTAATTGTCTACTTGAATCCATTTGGGAGGGATTCTTACATATTACATAAGCATGCCTAATGAGTAATTTTTGTGACATCACTCACCCCACAAGACAGAAATGATAGTGTTAATCGTCTACTTGAATCCATTTAGGAGGGATTCTTACATATTACATAAGCACGCCTCATGAGTAATTTTTGAATATCTAGGCTATAACGTCATGATGGTCACGTTTGCCATGAGAATTGTGCTATGAAGTGTTGTTTCACACAAGAAGGTTTTTCAATGCCAACCCTTGTTCAACACTACAACCATCCCATTATTTTTCTCTTCCTAATACAACCTAAGGCCAAGGAGAGTTGTTTTGCTCATGATCGGTGAGATTAGTTCATTGTCCTCATTTTTTTTTTTAAAGTAGTTCGAGTTGTGTCTCAATGTGGAACGAGCCAAAGGGGCTTATCATTGGCCAAGTTTTTCTCCCCCACGTGCATGGTTAGTGCATATGGCATGCCTATTTGCAACTATGGGTGAGACTCGTGATAACTAAAAATGCCTATTGGCATTTTGAAAGTGAGAAAATACTCATGAAATCTTAAAACTGTATTTGATGCATTTTTAACATTGATCCAAATCCAGAGGCATTTTTTAAATATTGATTTTTCTCCCTATTTATGACATGAACAAGTGCAAATAACAATGACCAACTCTCCCTTGTTTAATAATAGATGTCCACTATAAAATAACAAAGGAAAGTTGCATAGCAGCTAGTCGTTTCCTTTGTTTTATGTAGTAGCCAAATTTTGTGAATTGGGAGAATTAATGCTCCATCTATTTATCATGGAACTTATGTGTTTCTCGTTTTTTATGAGCAATCAAAATTCCAAGGATAATTTGGATGTGTTTTGAGAAATCATAATTCCAAGGATAATTTTCAGAGATTAAGGGTACACACCCTAATACACTACAATCAATTTCTTGCGAGGTAACAATGTAATAATTTTAAACAAGTGGTGAGTATTGTGTGATCGATGAAGGTTATTTATTGAAAATAAAATGAAATACCAGCTCTTTGGGAATTAATGTTGCATCTGCTTGGCATTGGAACTTTAAAGATGTAAAGCAATTATGATCATAGTATTTTACTAATAAATTTATTTGTCTGCCTATATAGTTGCGCTATTATTGAAATCTTTTCCAAGTTACATCGAATTCAACATTTTGATATTTTAATTGCAATGTAGCATAAAAAAATATTAAATAGAAGTTTTCTATTTTCTCAATTTGAATCTACCTCACATATGTTTTCTCTATTATTCCTGCCACCCCACAAAATATAGACAATGATTATACTGAAATATATAAAATGTTTCATATTACATATTAAATTAATTGTATTATATTGCACTCATCGATCTCTCAAAAACAAAAAATCAAAAAATTGCCATCACTTTGTTCAAAAATATTTAAAATGACTATTAAAAAAATTATTAATGCCATTTAATAGTTAAGTATTGACTATTAAAAGAGCTCATAGTTGCACACAACCCCATTATTCTCTTTGCGCTGTTTATTTTATTTGTTCATTTCAAATCCACCCATATGAACTTCAAATTATTTCTTCAACCACACCCGAGTCGACTCAAACACCACTACAAATTATTGTTCTTAACTCTTCTCTCTACAAAAACACCCACACATGCAATCAAGGATGATTTTAAGGATGGAAATTTATTTTAAAATGTAGAAACCTTGGCGAATCTTACTTATCCTTCATATGCGAACTATAAATGTTTGGTGATATTTTTGTAAAAATGTTCAAATTTCTAAGGATTTTATATAGTTTTTATAAAATTTTGACGATTTTTAAGGTAAAATAATTTTATCCTATAGAATTTGGGCGAATCATTTTTAAAATAGTGAATCTCATTTTTGAAAAAACCATGGAAAATTAGCCCATGAGCAAAATTTAGCCCCTAAAATCATCCATGCACGCAATGACACAATGAGACGCTCGGAATGATTGTTATCAACTCTTACCTCTATAAACACCCACTCACTCAATATGTACATGTTCACATTCTCATGGATGTATTTTGTTGGCAATCAAGTACTTGCTTGCATTCTCATCGTCAATTAGCATAGTTTTCATACATTAAATTACTTTTAAATAAGAAAACATTTTAATTTAAAAAAAAATAAAATGCGTGTTTTAAATATAAAAACGTTCCAATTTAAAAAAATAAAATGAAATGTATTGACTTAAAAGTTAAAATGAGTTTAATAATTCAATCAATTTTTGAAAAATAAAATTTAATTCAATTTTATATAAATAATTTAAAAAAATTATTATTACTATTATTATAATATATATATATATATATATATAT
>JASDQU010100505.1:203025-217236 GCA_032191745.1 Picea mariana | reverse complement strand
CATTAATAGAAATCGTGTATTACTGTATATCTGTGACTCTTTTTATATTTCCGCTATATCTCTGTTATATTATTGTCTCTCTTGCAATATCTCTGAATATTTCTATGTTATATCTCCGCTCTCATTTCGTGCCGAAAATAATCCGGATCAAACAACCTACTATTACAAATATTGTAGGCACCATCCTACTAGAGACACCAATATCCTTATCTAAGCACCAACACAACAAGATGTAGGCACCAACCTAATGAAGAAACCAATCTCCTCAATTGAACACCAACTCAATAATATATGTCTAGACACTGATATAAGATATTTATACACATAATACTTTTGTCTTCACCTGCATGCTCCATTCCATATAAAATCCTTCAAACCCAAGCAAGCCTCATGGAATCATTCCCATAATGTAATCATTGATGACAACATCCATTGACGACAACATCCACTGATGAAAACATTCACTCATGGAAACATCCAATCACGACAACATCTAGTCACAGAAACATCCACTCATGGAAACATCACAACCTCACAACAACATCGTAACCTTATATCAGTGCATAGGACACCATCACAACCTTACATCAACATCACAACCTTATAACATACCTTGAGAATAAGAAATACCTTAAGAGAATACCTTAGACTTCTATTGCACACCAGAAATACACCCCAACACCTTTAGCACACCTACGACTTGGTCTCTTGCTTGGTTGCACTAAAAATGTGAAATTCTATCTTGCATTTATAGTAATTTTGTTCACAAAAGACTGATTGAGCCGACCTCAATTTTCTGGTTGGGTTGTCAGATGGAAAAATTCATATCTCCTTATTCCTAGGGAGATGGAGAGACTTCCATATACCGTTGGAAAGGTATCAAAATAATTTTTCCATCCATGTAACATGTGATCCCATTTGAGTTAGGTATGTAGGGTAAAAATTCCTTCAAATACAAGGTATCGAAATTGACCAAAAATAATACTTTCAACAATCTCCATTTTGCAATATTTATCTTGAACATATGTAGGCTTGTGATATTTATCTTGGACATATTGTAGCCCTATATTTGACATTGATTAAAAAAATATTTCCAACAATATCCACATTTTTCATTGATGGTAACCCTTAGTCAATTCTGATATCCCCCCTGTCTACAACTTTCTTTATTTTTGCAATTCTTCCTTTGTCTGCAACTTCTCCCCCTTTGACATCAATGGAAAAGGGATACTCCCCCTAAGATTGTTCTTCCCTTTACTGATGATATGAGAGAGATATCACTCCCATACAACATTTTTCTTCTTTTACTTTATCGAGTATGTATACATCTCTTGATGTTGTATTCACATTTTTTACTAATCTTTCTAAAGCCACTTTCCTTATCTCACACTCTTATAATGAAATGTTTGATTGTAACCTTGATCACACATTTGTATGACACTTAGAATATTATGCTTTAACCCTTAAACATACAATACATTATGTGTCTTGGTCTATTCATTATCAATATTAACAATACCTTTTCCAACTATCCTTGCAGAAGCCTTATCTCCAAAAGTAACATTGCCTCCTTTTTCTTCCTTCAAGGTGAGAAACTCAGCCCAGTCCCCTGTCATGTGTTTTCAACGTCCATTGTCAATGTACCATTGGTTCCCTTCATTTTAAGCATAAAATGCAAGTTCATATTCTTCCTTCTTCCATTCTTCTTGCCTCCTTTTCCACACTCTGGTGTATTCTTCTATATGTTTGGTAAGAAACAATTCTTCTCTATTTTTTTAGGAGACATTATCATGATATTTTGACAGCCATGTGCTATGTGTTTGTAATTATTGCACTTATAATATTCAATATCAAGTATAGGAGCAAATGAATTGTAGTTTATGTTTGCAAACCCATGAAAAAATTTGATTTTGTTTCTCACATAATCATCCTTTGAGGTTTTGTAAGAACCCCTATTTCTATCTCTCACATGATCACTTCTTGCATAAGATCTACATTCTATTACTTTGTGACCAAAATTTTTGCAAGAAAAACAATATCCAAAAAAGAGATTTTGGTACTGGTTTTTGAAAGGTCTTCATGGTAAGATAGCTCTTCTGAACTTATTCTTCTTGTTATTGTGAGAAGAATCAGGTTTCTGTTGGTCATCATTTCCTTTCATGTTGTTGCTTTCATTGTTGGTGGAGCCTTTGAGAATATTAGCATAACTTTCAGGATTTTCTTTATTTTCCTTTTCTGATGGCTTTATGACTTTAATGCTTGCATCTCCCTCGATGATATTTTTTTTATCGTCATAATTGAGAGTTGTCTTGATGAATGGTGACCTTTGGAAACTAAGAATATTATCTAATATTTCATTACTCTTTCCAAATGTCAAGCTTCTATACAACTGATCATTTGTTTTCTCTAGTTCCTTTCTTAAAAAAACTATTTCGACTTCTAGCTTCTCACAATTTTCTTCCTTTTCTTTCAACTGGCTTCTTACCACTTCTTTTATCCTCTTAGCCTCTTCTAGTTGAGTATTCAAAGTAATAATTGTCTTCTCTGTTTATTCAATATCATGATCCTTCTTTTCATGTTTCTGCAATTGCTTCTTCTGTTGTATATTATCTTCCCTGAGTTTGTCTATTTCTTATAAGGCACTAACGATTTATGCTTCAAGATTCACTTCCCCATTAATGCCTTCTTCTTATTAATATTAATTTTATTCAACAACGAGTTTTGTTTCCATGGCTATGGAGATATATTCTTCTTTATCATCACTATCTTCCATTTCTTTGAATCTTCCAGACCCTCCTTTTAGATTTCTCACAATTTGTGCTTCTTCTGTCACTGACTCACAACAAGAACACTCATTGAATTTATCTTCAGTAGATCTCTCTTTATAATTTTTTTGTATCTTGTCCCAAATATGTTTAGTTGTTGTACAATTCATTACCTTGACAATATCATAATCTAGTAGGCCATTCAAGAGGGACCTCTATGGATTTTTTATTATTTTCACTTGACGTCTTCCCAACTTTATCTGTATGGCTTGTTGTGACTGATTCCCAAATATCAAACCCAAGGTCTTGCAAATATATCATTATTCTTATACTCCATGTTGCATAGTATATTCCATTGAACATGGGAGCTTTATTTGTAGGGAGACCTTCCTTACAATCCATATGTGCTCAATATATGCCTTGCAATGGTTAAAATATTTTTGAAGGAACCCACTCTAATACCAATTGTTGAACTTATGATTATACTGAGAGGGGGGTGAATCAGTATACGATACTTTTTACTTTATTTAACCATTCATCAATATATCATTAGATGAGAAATAATAATCACATATAAACTCAAATCATAATGCACAGAGTTTAATGTGGAAACCATTACGGGATAAAACCATAAAAACTTATCTTTATAAATGTTTGTAGGCACCAACCTATTGTTAAAAATATTGTAGGCACCAACATACTATTACAAATATTGTAGAAACCATCCTACTAGGGACACAAATCTCCTTAGTTGAGCACCAACTCAACAAGATGTATGCACCAACTTATTGGAGCCACCAATCTCCTCAATTGAGCACTAACTCAATAAGATATGTGTAGGTTTGATCCACGATATTCATACACATAATACTTCTATATTAACCTACATGCTTCATTCCATAGATAATCCTTCAAACCCTAGAAATCCTCATAGCATCATTCCAAGAATGTAATCACTGACAACAATATCCATTGACGACAACATCCACTGATGAAAACATTCACTCATGGAAACATCCACTCACGAAAAACATCCAGTCACAGAAACATCCACCGATGAAAACATCCACTCACAACAACATCAAAACCTCATGGCAACATCCCAACCTCGTGGCAACATCACAACCTCATAGCAGTGCACACAATAGCGTCACAACCTTACAGAACCATCACAACCTTATAACATACCTTGAGAATAAAAAATACCTTAAGAGAATCCCTTAGACTTTTATTGCACACCAAAAAGACACCCCAACACCTTTATTGCACCTCATACTTGATCTCTTGCTTGGTTACACAAAAAGTGTGAAATTCTATCCGATATTTATAGTCATTTTGTCCCCAAAAGACTGGTTGAGCCGACCTCAATTTTATGGTTGGGTTGTCGGACGAAAAATATCATATATCCTCAATCCTAGGGAGTTATAGAGACTTCCATATACCGTTGGAAAGGTCTCAGAATAAGATTGTGAAACATGTAATGTGTGATCCCATTTGAGTTAGGTATGTAGGGTGAAAAATCCTTCAAAGACGGGGTATCCAAATTGACCAAAAATAATGCTTTCAACAATCTCCATTTTGCAATGTTTATCTTGGACATTTGTAGGCTTGTGATATTTATCTTGGACATATTGTAGGCTACCCCTATCTTTGACATCAATGAAAACAATATTTTCAACATTGTCTTATGGAAGAAAGAGACATATAAAAATACCATTGGAGGACATGTGCAAATGTATGCAAAATGACACCTTTTGGCATTGTGAGAGGAGAGAAAAATATCATTGAAAGACAAAGTGCCACCTTTTGGCATTGTAAGGAGAGAAAAGTACAATTGAAAAATACACGTGAATGTATCCCACCACCTTTTGGCGTGTTGAGAGGAGATAAAGATAGTACTTTTGACAAGTATGATGGTCTCGGGAACTGTGTATTATTTTTAATATTAAATATTGAAGGCACATATGGTTTTCTACACTCAAGTCGATCTTTAATGTTCACAGTCTCCACAGCTAGGTCCCAATAGTTGTAGAAAATCCTTCAACATATATTCATGTTTCCTTACTCTTCGAGGGTGAGGTTCTATATGTCATGATGTATTTCCCATTCAATCATATGCAGGATTCCTTAGATGATGACGACATTGCAGATTTGATTGAGTAGAATGAATTGTTCTCGAGATTTTAGGTTCTTTTACCTTTGGTCACTATGGATGCCTTCATCTCTGGTTGTTGGTAAAATTTTCTGCATACTGGGTTTGGATTGACATATTATCGCAATCATCATATTTTTGGTAGGGCTTCTTTGATGAAGAGACATCCTGGCTTCCCCATATCCTTGTTGTTGTGATAATAGCATATGCTAAATAGTTTGTTGAAATAAAGTTTCACTTATGTTTCATCATTGTTCCTTCTTTGTTTCTCTCAAGCCCAAACGATTCTGGATATTTAAAATGTCTAGAGATTGAAGATACTCCTTAGAAAGTAACATTTTTTGAAACAATCGAATTTCATTTTTCATTTTCTATTGCAAATATAATATATTCTATTCAGAGTTTGAATTAAAGAAAAGCCTGTGTAGAGTTGAAATTTCTAACCCCAAGACTCATTAAAGAAAATTATGTGTAGAGTTCGAATTTCTAACCCCAAGACTCACTAAAGAAAATCCTATGTAGAGTTTGAATTTCTAACCTAAGACTCATTAACAATAATCCATAAATTCTATTGTACACCCACAAAGAGGTATACAATTGATGATTCTACTAAGTTGGATTTCAGATATGATGACTTATTCAAATTGTTTATCGATGTGTGCATAACATTGTAGAAACTTGAACAAGTATGAATCTTATAAAAAATACCCAGAGCATCCATGTAAAACTTTATAATAACTTACACTTTTGTGTTTGTCTATTCTTTTATTATTTTGTAGTCAGAAAAGCTAGTTCAAAAGATGTGGTTGAAGGTGGTTGTTCAAGAAAGACAATGTCAAAATGTTAAGAACTTTGTTGGGGAAATACATCATAGTTCACCATCCATTATTCCAAACTCAAAATCTATAGATTTGTTGGAGTTATAGTTAGTAGACTTTATTTAACAAAATTCAAGATTAGAATAGTTTAAAGTTTGTAGACTGATTAATTTCTAGTTTCTAAATGCCTAGGGACAGATTCTTGACACTACTAGAGAAATATTTTAATGCCCAAGCACATAATTAATTAATACACCCACGAAATTTTGACCTTGGGATTTCTGAGAATTTGTTTGGTTAGTGGTCCAAGCTCAAAAGGTAGAGCTTCATATAATATTTCTTGTACTTTGCAAGTACCGAGAAGCAATAGAGTATAATGGTTGGTTCTCTCATTTCCTCCGAGATAGATTTTTCTTACTTTTCATAGACAAATACATTTAAATATTACATTTAATATTATGCAGATTAAAATGTATCTATCATGGATTACTAACATGAAGATAATAACAGATGGAAAGAAAGTAGTAAGGCATGGTCAAATTTGGATTTAAATACATCATATGCCCTCTATCTCTATTTTTATGCAACAAATAGAAGTATTAGTAAGAGTTATGCAACAAATAGAAGTATCAGCAAGAATACAATCCAAACAATAATATAAGGTTCCTTTGCTTACATACACAGTGATATCTAACCACATTTTCTATCCGCAAGAACCCCAGTCCTCAATATATTTATTTTCAAATGCATTGGTGATTTCTTTAAATAGTTAGCAATAGAAAATATTTTGACCTCTTCTTCCAACTTTTTTTTTATGTTTTTTTTTTATTTTCTCTTGAATATCTACGTCAATTAAACACTAAATTTAAAATAAATATTTCTTGGTGAAGTGTAGGTGCCATAGTTGTGACATTAACGAGTGCCCATACACAATTTGGGTAGATGCAATTCTTTGTGGAAGTAAAGCATTGGGACCTGATCAAACCTGGACTTTTAACGTTGACACAATAACCAAACAAACATGAAACTGGGGTCATAATGGCTGCTCCATTTCATGAGGTGGGCAGGGGATAGATGGTTCCAGAAAGAAAGGCAGTATGGATGACAGGACTTCTTACAAAAGGAAAATACTAGGGTCCCCCTTTCCCTCTAGAGGCCCTTCTAGCTCGGCAAGAAATGGTTGCAAGGAAGGGGATTCTTGTTGATGGATTCAATATGCACTCTTGCATCCATCGACTACTGTCAAATCTCCTCTAAGTTTCCTTAGTACAACTTTTGTCATTCTTGTGTCACTCAAATTGATTTTTAGATTTATTTTCTCTCTAGACAGTGTATGCAGGTTTCCGTGGGATGAAATATCAGTTGCATAGACTGTAGTGTCCCTGGTATATTTGCATCAACTTCATTGATTGCAATGTCCCTTTGTCTTTCTATCACTTTGGAAATAGAGCAGCTAAGGTCACTATTTCTTGAATTTTTTAGAATTCGCATTTTTAAATCATTTGCTTGCCTCTAACAAATAGAGAAAAAAAATGAAAGATACCAAGACTAATCAAGTCACATCACCCTCCCTAAGCCAATAAAAAAATTGAGATATTAAAACTGCAAAATATAAAAAATTGTTTGTTTATTCAAAATAATAAATGTTTTTCACAAAAGTTTGGCAAAGAGGAAAAATACGCAAGAAACTTCGTGAAAACCTTCAAACATACCAAAACACGCCAAGTAATAGGAAGCCAATGATAATTGACTTCAAGGTGAAAGCTATAATCCGTGGATGGAGGTCGGCAGGGATTGATAATGTGGAACTAATAATGAACAACTCTCCCTTGTTTAGTAATAGATGTCCACTATCTCAACATAGGCTTTTCTTTAAAATGTTTATAAATATCCAACTACGATGTGGGGGTTGGGGATGGTGTTAAAAATAGGTTTCCGTGGCAGCAAGGGCCACTACCAAAAGACACATTGAATTACAAAGGGATCCACCATATACATCTTGAGTAAATCATCGACGAAAAAAATGAACAATTTTTAAATCATCCTTGTCATGTCGCTTCTTATATTAACCATCTTGACTACATGATATTCTTGGTAGCCCCCATCGAGGCCGAGGCCAAGAACTACTTCAATGAGTTAACCATTGAACTTGTATTAGTTCCTCTTTGAATTTTAAAGATTTTTTTATTATCCAAAGTTATTTAATAATTTGTATTTTTCAAATTAATTGATACAATTAATGTTATTTATTTTGATTTTTATTAGATATGGACTTTGAAATATTTTGTCAATTCGATGACAAAGTTTTCGGGGTCTGTGAATAATTAAACATTTATATTAATTAATATGCCCTAATGTATTAATTAACACTCTATTATACATCATTACGTATTGTTATAGTGGAACTAACTATGAAATCATCAAGAGGATTTTGAATGCAATTGTCTTATATCTCAAGTGTTGAGAACGTTGTAAAAACCTTGACATACCACTATAAAAAATCTTACGTAATATTATAATATTAAGATATAAAGGTAATTCGAAGAAAGTACAATTTGTTTTTATAAGTGATCGCCATTTCCATTATTCATCGCCATCCTCTGATGGATGGACAATCACTTAGTTTAAGTTAAATATGATAAATCTTCCAATGCTTTTATTGGTCTTGCCACGGTTTTGTAGAGTTCCATGAAGGAAGGGAAACATCCCTAGAAATTCTCATGTCAACTTTGGTTCTCCAACTCAATCTATTTGAAGGGACAATCTACGACCTCATTGCCAAGGAGCTATAGGAAAAAAATATCTGCATTGTTGTTACTTCAATCCAAGAAGTCATGAATGCCTATGCTAAAATCCAATGCCCACAACTTGCATTAAGCCATGAATACTAGATTTAACATAGCGTCTCTACGAGAATCCCATGAACCTTATAATTATCTATTGCTCCATTATCTTTTAGGTTGAATAATTCTAATACATAGAGTTTGAAACAACATCGATGAATATGCAGAAAAGCTATAACAAATATTACAATGCATTCCTATGTCAAATTAGATGATGGGAATTAGCTATTGTAAACCATGAAAAAAAATGAAAAGACTATTCAATAGGTTGATACCTTTGTAATAATTTTTGTTTGGCAAGGATGGAAATCGTGAATGAAATTTTAGAAACACCTAAGCAATTTTGGCGCTAAGAACATAGCAAGGAGACAAACATTAATTATATAGTATATGAAAAAATGAAACACCTATTTGGTGGATCATATGTTGTTATTGTGTTGTTTCTCACTACCATCCTCCTTATTATTTTTATTCCAAAGAGTTGGTTGCTGAGATTTTGTTGGAAGATGAGAGCTAGTGCAAATTTCCATAATGAACACAATGCAGAAGTCTAAATGCATTGTGTGCTCAAGGAATAATATGGTTGGAGGTAAGGCGTAGTGTGGATTGATCATATTCCAAGTGCCAAAATAGGAAACATTAGCTCATATGCAACCATGATGATAGGGAAAAATGAGAGGTGGAAACCATCGCATTAATAAGTTTTATTAAGTTCCCTAGGCCAATAAAATTTGGTAGGCTCCACTATGTTGTATATTCTTGGGTGATATTCCGAAGAAATAACACATGAGTGTTAAGTGGTGTTGGTGATGCTACCAGGACCTTCATGACTGACTAGGTTAAGTGGGGTTGGTGGTGCTACCAATAACTCAACATCACCTAGGTAATAAGATATGTAAAAGAGACATTTAGCACTTGCATATGCATCTTAAAATTATGTTGTGTTATTAACTAACAACATAAAAGAAAACCTTGTCCCCAAGGTGTAGGACAGTTGGTGACAGAGTGTGTTGTTAAGCCACTCTGTGTTGAAAAGTCACCAGTTCGAAACCTGCAGGGACAAAAAATCCAACCATGTTAAGGGTTGGTGTGGCTCAGGATGGGTGCGATCCCTGGGTGATTTTGATGGCTTAGATGCCCCTGAGTCATGGTTCTCAAGCCGAAGTTTAATCCCGCTGCCAAGAAGGTCCGAAGAAATTAACAAACAAAAAAAAAAACATAAAAGAAAACCTTTGAAATATGTGGTAATTACTTCTTTTTTCGAGGTAAGAATTCATGGGAAACCCTCGAGTACTTCCCCACTTCGAGGATGGTAAACAAGGTAAATTGTCAGCCTTGATTACGGGGCCTAATCCCAAGGGGGAACAAGGGATTTGAACCTGTGAGCTCCTCTGCTAGGGATAGCTTCACGTCTGGATTAGAACCGCTTGAGATAACCCTTGGAGCTATAGGTGGTAAGTACTTGTTGTGATAAATTATAGATTAATAAAAAGGAATGAAGGAAATTAATGATGTTGAGTCTATGGAAAACATCCAAGTGTGGTGTTTGTGATTCTTTTGTTCTTTTATTATTGTAGTGCTTAACATGGTGATTGCATCCATTACATTTTATGTGCCATAGATGTCTCCTAATTACTTATTGATGTTTGTTGCCTTATCATGGAAGTAAAGATAGTAATTCATGAATGATATTCTTTATACCCTAAATACAAGGCTGGTTGATTTCATTTTTTCTGGTGTACAAAGAAGGTAGATGCATTCATAAAGCATTCAAAGAGATGGAATATAAATGATGATGGCCTAGTTGAGAATTTTTAGGCTCATAGTAAGTCTATAAACCTTTATTTATATATAATTGTCAGGGACCTAACCCCTCACAGAGGTAGAATAATATATTTCAATGTAATAAAGGTCAATATTAATAAGGCCTAGCAATAAGGAAGAATAAGTCCAATGTAAGAAGACCTAATAGAAGCTTCCTCTTCTAGAAGGGTCTTCCTCTAGATGGTTCTTTTAATAGACATATTTAGTATAAATTGGAGTCGAGGGTATGAGAACTTTTGTCTCGGATATTATTGTAATAAAGCTATGCTCTGTTGGAGGTTTCCCCCTCGAAGAGGCAAGTGAACATTGCTCTCAGTAATCAAAGTGCTCTTTTTAGTGTTATTATAGTATCATCTTGGTATTATTGTGGTGTTCTGGTTATAATGTTGTTCATTTGCCATTTATAGCTATTTATTTATGGTCTGCATACTTTTTATATTTGGAATATTATAAGTGGTATCAGAGCACTTTCCTTGACAGAAAATTGTGGGTTAATTTGTTTTTAGGGTAGAGACGTATTCTAGCGTCTTTAAGCTACAAATATTTGTCGTTACATGGATAAACCTACAGTCATGGATTCATACATGTAGGAAATAAAAGGGATACTTAAGCACACATATGTTGGCCACCCTTGTAACCCCTGTTGGTACCCCTTCGATTGGTAGCGCATCAAACAACACATGTATACAGATCAGTCTAGATTTCCTGAATCCCTCTTTAGATAAACTGAATGGTCATCTGACTGCTATAGTTCCACTAAGAACAACACTCGGGAAGATACTCTCTAGTACCTGGGTAGTCGGGTAGTATGTCTAAGGGCATGGTCTAGCCTCCTTAGTTGGTGCCCTGAGATATTGGGTCGAGTACTATTGTTGGACCCCGAACATATATTAGAGAGCTATAGCACAAGTCAAACTCTTGTCTGTAGAACCCTTGAATACCTAACCTTTGGGGACGAAAAAAAAAAGAGACAAGATCTATTTCCACACAACTATGTCTCTTGCATTCGAGTTGCCAAATTACTACACATTTATTCCTTATCAAGCATTTGGGAATTTCATCACTACAGTATTCTTCAAATCGGTGTATAACTCCGCCAGTGTAAAAAAAAAATAAAAAATCTAGATCCTGTTGGCACCATTATTTGAGACCTATTCCATTGGATTTCTCTCTTCGCCCTTATCACATTCATACCTATCATTTTTCAGCAATTTTTTAACCCCACCCACACCTTTTTGGTTCCCTCATCATCATGGACCATACCTATAGCCAAGACTTGGAATCTCGCTTCAATACCTTGCAATCTAATTTCACAGAGACCCAACAAGAAGTGAGACATCTCAGTGCCAATATTTCCACCATCAATAACAAAATTCATTCCTCCATCGTTGCCTCAATTGAGGAACTCAAACAAGACCTCAAACAAGACATTACTACCTATCTTGAATATATCACTACAATTATCTGCACCAAGTTGCATATCCTTGCAGATCCTCCCTTATCTGACCCACCTTTGCATATCGAAGCTGAAACTTCCTCTCATTCCCATAATTTTTAGCCCCATCACTTTCAGCGTGACCTATGCCTTCCGCATGTGGATGTGACCAAATTTGATGGCTCGTATCCCACTGGTTGGGTAACTCAAATGGAACATTATTTCTCTTTGTACGAAATTACGGATGAGTTGGCCAAACTTCGGTATGGTGTTCTCCATCTAGATCAAGAATGTTGGAAATGGTAGCAATGGAGAAAAAATGACCGCCAAGGGTATGTTGCTTGGACACACTTTGTGGCAGAGATTTATGAACACTTTGACACTGACACCAACCATTTAGGCCATTTGACAAAGTTGGAACAATCTGGCACAGTGGAAGACTTTATAGCTTCTTTTGAGTGACTGGCTTTTCGTACAGAGGGCATGTCTAATGATTTTTTCCAAAAATGTTTTATCAGCGGCCTCAACGATGAGATTCATGCCCATGTCCTCATGGCTCGGCCTTAGAGTTGGGTGGAGGCTACTAAAAGAGCTAAGGAAGCACAACAGGTTGTCTCTTCTCAAAACCAAAAACCCTCCTTTATTCCTCACACTAAACCAGTAAATCCCACTCCTCCTTCTACTCAACTAAAGATCCAAAAATTGACCAGGACCGAAATGGGTGAACGCCAACTTAAATACCTTTGTTATAATTGTGATGACAAATATTTTCCGGGACACAAGTGTAAGGAACACAATCTTTTATGGTCATCTCAGAGGATGTTTAGGAAGAGGATGTTGAAGCTCCCCTTGTGTCTATGTCACCTGAACTCACTGACATAACCCCTCCCTCAAACCCTCCTGAAGTAGAATCGATCATTTCCCTAAATTCTCTCACTGGATTCTCTGCTCCCCAAACCCTCAAGCTAATTGGTTACATGAAGCATAGGAAGGTCATCATTCTTGTTGATAGTGGAAGCACCCATAATTTTATTCATCGTCGCATTGCCCAAGAAACCAATTTTTATATCTATGCAATCAATAGTTTCCAAATCATGATTGTCAATGGCGGGTTCATGAAATGTGGAGGGAGTTGTGAAAATGTGTGTCTCCAAATTGGTGACTACCACCTGAATTCTCATATGTTTGCTATCAACATGGGTGGTTGTGATATTGTGTTGGGTGCATAATGGCTAAGGACTTTGGGTCCCATTCTCATGGATTTTAAGGAATTAACCATGCAATTCGACCAGAAGGGCCAACAATATAAGTTCCAAGGAATCATCGACGATTCCCCTATGATTATTAGTTCCCATAGCATGGAAAAGATGCTAAAAAAGGTCATTCTTGTGTTATTTCCCAACTCCATGCCATACAAGCATCTGAGACACCCTCTGTGCCATAGGAACTCCAATCTACCCTCTCTAAACATCAAGTTTTTTTTTCCACTCCCTAGGGACTCCCTCCTTCCTATGGTGTTGATGATCATTCCTTTCCCCTTCTCCCAGGAAGCCTTCCTCCCAATATCCGTCCCTATCGTCAGCCCTTTTCCCAAAAAAATGAAATTGAGAAAATGGTTCAGGAACTTCTCAACGAAGGTGTTATCCTCCCTAGTACAATCCCCTACTCTTCTCCTCTGGTCATGGTCCTTAAGAAACAAGGTTCTTGGCACATGTGTCCCGACTTCCGTGCAATCAACAAACTCACCATTAAAGACAAATTTTCCATTTTTGTCATTGATGACCTCTTGGATGAATTGAGTGGCGCCCAGTTCTTTACTAAACTTAATCTTCATTCTGGCTACGACTAGATCTGTATGAAAGAGGCAGACATTCCTAAGACTGCCTTTAGAACTCATGAGGGCCACTATGAGTTTTTGGTCATGCCTTTGTCTTGTGTAATGTTCCCTCCACTTTCCAAAGCCTCATGAATCATGTCTTATGTCATTTTCTCCGTCATTTTGTCTTAGTTTTATTTGATGATATCATCATCTATAGCAAAACCTGGACATACCATCTTGCTCATGTGGATCGAGTTCTCCATCTACTCTCTCAGCACCAACTTTTTATGAAACAATCTAAATGTGCTTTTGGTGCCTCGGAAGTCGAGTACTTGGGTCATCTGGTTGGCAAGGTTGACGTCAGGGTGGATCCTAAAAATATTGAAGCTATGCAATACTGGCCTCACCCAAAGAGTCTCAAAATATTGCGTGGATTTTTGGAGTTAACAGGTTATTATCGCAAGTTTGTTAAGAATTATGGAAAGATTGCAACACCTCTCACTGCACTCCTTAAAAAGGCTTCTTTCACTTGGACTCCAGCAACTGCTCAAGATT
>JASDQU010100505.1:148539-172001 GCA_032191745.1 Picea mariana | reverse complement strand
TTCATGTACCAGCTCAATGCGCAGTCCCTTAGGGTAGTGCTAAACTGAGTTCTTTTGACAGCTTCGTCAGTGACATTTTTAATATTCCATATGGATTCACATAGGAACCAGTGTTGATCAGGATCTTTATATCCATCTCCCCTAAAGACAGGGAATCTCATCTCATCTGCCGTAGATCTTCCTAGGTTTTCTATCTGAGTATGTGGTGGACTACTAGTAATAGTACTCTGAATGGTCTGGTAACTTTGATTTCTTTGATTTCTTAATGTTGTTGAACCAACGGGCGTATTAATAGTACTTACTTCAATATTTTATGCAGTTCCTAAGGTTTCTAGCTCATCCCAATGAAGTTCTTCAGCTTCCTCTTCCTCTACCCTAGCGGGTTCTGAATGATCTTCGTCCGTCAGGTCTTCCTCTTCTCCACTGTAGAAACTCTTGTCTCCATAGTTCTTCTTGAATAACTTCACAAGATGGACTTCTCTGAACACTCTCCCACTGCACATATGTCCCGCCTCTGTGTCCCTGTCGCTGTCCGAATTCATGAACATTAGCCTTTTCAAGTCTGATCGATGTACTATATCTTCAAGATGTTCTTCTCATACAATAGCATCTTGATTCTCAACTTTAGAAAATGTAAAAACTTTCCTCTGGGTCCCTTGAAAAAATATCTCTCGGCCTGGTTGTATGACTCTACTCTGTCAAGAAAAAACTCAGTGATGTAGCCCCCAATTGCACTATCAAACCAATGATCCACTTCTCTCAACACGACGTTATCAACTCTCTTGACCTTCTTGATCAACGTCGACATCCAATCTACAGGATGTCTATATCTGACTTCAAACTAGGTATCTGCCAACCTGGCTAGCCACTCATATAGTTCTTGATGGATTCCTCCAAAGAATGTCTCATGTGTATCAGTAAAATTATGTCTCTCCAACCAATCCACTATACTAAGATTAGGGTTCTTGTTCTGGGATTCAACGAAGTCCTTTTCTTGATCCTCTATCCACTTTTGAATCTATGTCTTTGATGGGAACCACCTTGACATTCCCTCAAGAAGATTCAAGTATGGGTAATGGAACCATTTGTTTGCACGGGGGCAGACCCAGGGTTCAGCTCCAAGAGCGCACCAACAATCCCTAACTACTGGCCCTTTCAGCTACACATGCGAAGTAGATGCAGTCTCACCTGAAGCAGCTATGGGGGGCTTGCAAGACATAGATGTCTACAACCAAGGGAAATATCAAGTGGATCCGATACTATAACAATACAACATTCATATGTCACTTATCTGCTTAGATCTACTCTGCCCATCTATTTATCAGATCTAACATGGTAATGCAATCACAATATATCAAATGGGAAAGATAGAAGACCAATCACACATAACATAAGATATATGTGGTTCACCCTCTCTCTAGGGCTACGTCCACAGAACTGTGATTTATAATATATTAAGATGAAGCATACAGTTCTTGTATGTGCTCTTAGCTAGTAGATATTCTCTCTTCTCCTCTCTTTCTCTCCCCTCCCTGTGCACCCAGCTGCATGGTTGATCTTCACACCTATCTGAAGATCTTACAATACTAGAATCTCTCCCACCTAGCACTTCTCTCTCCCACAACAATATTCTCTCATAACATACCAACAACTAGATCGATACTAGTAACAATGACAATAACAACAACCCAACCCAGGTCCTCTTGACCTTTATTTATACATTACAATAGCTCATCGATATCCTTAGGCCAAAACCTAGGTGTCAAAACCCTATATACAAAAACCCTAGGTGTCTAAAACCCTAGGTCAACTTGACCCGCATTTTCAGGGCTTCGTCGGCCTGTCTTTCCTTCCTTCTCGCGCGGTGCTCCAAAGAATCTGATGATGGCTTCTTTTGTTGTTGAGCTATCATCGGTCCTTCTTTATTATTGATCTATCATCCTTGACGTCCTCATTCAACGGCTTGCTTCCTCGGACTTTGCTTTGCCTTTTCTTCTCTTTTTCTCACTTCGACCCAATAACAGTCACGGTGCCTTCTACGAAGTTCACATTTTTCCTTTTCTTCCTTTTTCTTCGCTTGCTTCCATACCCAAGGGCCAAGAGGGAGACCTAACTTTAGTGATATAAGTTCTAAGTATGTAGATGAAGGCTAAGAGAGAAACAACTCATAAAAGAAAAGAAAAGTGTGCATCCCCACATTAAAAATGAAAAAAATTAAGTGGGGAATGGGTTGATGTTCCATCACAACAAATGGCTACTGACTGGGAAGAACCAGTTATATCTAAGATTGAAAGAAAAGTATTGAGACCTCATCAATTGTGTTGTTACCTTTATATATTTCATACTTTTATATATTAGCCTTAAAAGTTAGAGGAAAATCCCATCGTTGATGATCTTCTGCATAATTCTAGTGGGAATTTATGGGGATTATATATCCAGTAGTGAAACATGATGGGTACAAAACAGGGAAATGTTTACCAACCGATATGGACCATAGTTTTTTCTTCATCTCTCTTTCTCAGCATTGCTTCACTACCAACAAGATTCCATAGCTCCGACGAAGGTTCCTTGGTATCATACAAGCATAGCCCCATTGCCAGTGAACATCCATAGCCCGGACATGTTTTCTCATACTTCCCACACTTTTAATAGTGCTTTCAACTTCCTTGTATCTGTGCTTCTCTTCCTTCATTGTTTTTAGATATATGATTTATGTATTTCTTATGCACATGTGTGAAGGAAAGTAGGAAGCCGGGTCATATGAGAGTTACTTTGATATGCAAGTCTATATCAACGGTTCTTTCTTATGTGTTCCTCACATGAGTTACCAATAGAGTAGAGTTAATGGAAAAATGGGTAACACCACCGAATGTATACAAAAGATATCAATATTCAGAGGGATTCAGAAAACTTGTGTGGAGCACAGGCATGTCTTGAGAGTGGTTACACATAATAAAGGTGATTGATATGAGCTATCGGAAGGTACAGAATTCATAGGTCCGAGGTTTTCTCTTGGCCAGAGTGAACCAACTCCTACTTTATGTGTCGTCATATATTATGAAGAAACATTGATTTATAGGTCCTTCAATTACTATTGAGTGAGAGGTGCCCAAAGAGAAAAGTGTTTACATGGGTTGAATCACTCAGGGTTGTGATTATGCGGAAAGGACTGGTATGGAGTGGTGGACCATTGATTATTATATATTAACAAAAGTGAAAAGGAAATGAATACTAAAGAAAAAATTATGGGGAAACACGAGCTGGGAAAGATAAAAGATGATTGGGTTGAAAATAAAAGGGACTAGGAAAGGAAAACTAAAGGAACTCCTACTATGTACAAGTCTACAATCGCCATGGGTGATTAGGAGAAGTAATTTTTTAGGATTTGACCATTAACATGGAGCCCCTCCTCCTCTCCTTGTAATTTCTTAAGTCTAAAGGCCCCATGACCTATTTTTAGTGGATAATATAAGGTACCAACCACAACTTCTGGAATTTAGTGTGTTTTCCTTTTAGTTCGTTCTCTTTATCCCACTTGAGTACAAGGTCTCCTTCGTAAAAATATTTATTACCTACTAACGATTTGTCAAACCATTTTTTGATTACTTCTTGATGGTGAGTTAATTTTGTTTTAGTTTTCTCCCTTTATTCTTCCAGTTTTAGTAGCATATTTAACCTCTCCTGCATCACTAGGAAAGCCTAATCATGGACGGATTGGGCCAATTGCAAGGCTAGTAGGAAGGTGTGAGTAGGTATGGTGGCCTCCTATCCATAGACTAGGAATAAAGGGGATTTACTAATGGATGACTTGGGGATTACTCAGTCATCCCAGAGGGTATTTTGCAAAGCAAGGTGTCAGTTTCTTTGATGGTCATTTACAGTCTTCTTGAGGATGTTAATGAGGTTTTTGTTAGTGGATTTTTCCAAGCCATTTCCTTGTGTGTAATAATTTGTTGAATATTTAACTTTGATATTTCTTTCAAAAGAAAATCCAGTCAATTTCAGAGAGGAAATATATTTTTCATTATCAAAGACTAATGATTCAGGAACTCCAAACCTGGTGATGATATGAGATTGAAGGAATGAAGTATTTATAGTATTCAAAGGGATCTCCTCGCTCCATCTGGTGAAATAGTCAGTGGAAGTCAGGATGTATTTATGCAATTGAGAAGAATTGGGATTGATTTCCCTGATTACATCTAGCCCCCATTGTTGAAATGGACGTTCGACAATCATTGGTTGTAGGGGAAATGCAACTTTTTTCTCTCTTCCTTTCGACTTTTGACATTCTTGGCATATCGTCACATACGCGTGAGAATATTTTAACAAGGAGGGCCAGTAGTATCCACCTCTGAGAATTTTGTGTGCAACATTATCTCCATCATAGTGTCCTTTGGTTAGTCCATCATGGAGTTTGGATAGGACCTTCCCAACATCTCTCTTCTCCAGACATCTTAGGAATACACCATCATAATTTTGTATGCATAAAATTCCCTCGAGAAGCTGATATTGAGAAGATTTGAGCCTAAGGGCCCTTTTCTTTTTTGGATCCAAATAATTTGGGGCTGCTCCATGAGTCAAGTAGTATTTCATTTCATAAAACCAAGGGTCTGAGCCAATTGGGATGTAACATACTTCTCTTTCAAATAGTTCATGATATTGATACATGGTATCTTCTTGTGGCTCAATATAAGTTGATTCAACGACCAATTTTCATATTCCTTTCCCTTTAATGATTTTCACAAGCCTCATCTTCGGGTCATACTCCTACAGGGTCGTAATCCAATTGGATCTCTTTTCTGCTGAGTCTCTCTATACTAGGAGATCTCTGACGGCAAGGTAGGGAACAATGACCTTGGTTTTAGATTTATGTAAGAATGGTTGAAATTACTTGGCAACTTTAGATACTGCATGGGCCTATTTATCAACTTTGGGATAGTTTAACTCCCTTCCTTGTAGACTCGAACTCACAAAATCCACATGAAACTCATCTCCTTCTGGATTCTTCTGTGTTAAGACAACTACAAATGTGATATCAGAGAAGAAGGTGTAGAGTGTGAACTCTCAATTAAAAGCTGGGCTCAATAATGCAGGGGCTTGTACAATATCTTCTCTGATTTTGTCAAAGGCCTCCTTTTATTTTGGCCCCCATTTGAATTCGACATTCTTCTTAATCATATCTTGTAGGGGTTTTACCATTTCGGAGAAACTGGAGATGATCCATCTCATGAAATTTATCCTCCTGAGGAATGACTGTGTTATCACTCCGTAGTTTTCCCGGTTGTGGAGGAAAATCACAAAGATAACCACAGACCAACTTTCATATTGGAAGCTAGCCCTTCCAATCTAGAGAAGGCTTTCTCTTACAACTCAGTCAAGGATTAAGTAGTTATATGAAGTGCAATGGCTAGATCTTCTACAAATGGAGGTAGGTTTTATGAAATGGTGGTTGAGCAAGAGAAAATATGTTGGCATAGGGGTAGCCCAGGGTTCAACACTTGTTGGCACAGGGGTAGACCCAGGGTTCACTCCAAGAGCGCACCAACAAGCCCTAGCTACTGGCCCTTTCGGAAACACCTGCAAAGCAGATGTAGTCTCACCCGAAGAAACTAAGAGGGGGGTTGCAGGAAAGAGATGTCTACAACCAGGGGAATATCAAGTGGAACTAATACAATGAAGCATTCATATACCTCTTATCAGCTAGATCTAATCTGTGTAGCTATATATCTGATCTAACACAATAAAAAAAATAAAAGTATAATAATGATAGAGATCCAATAATCAATCACACATACGACACAAAATATACGTGATTCACCCTCTCTCTAGGGCTACATCCACAAAATTGTGCTCATGACATATTAAGATAAATCTTACAGTTCTGATCTGCGCTCTTAGTCAGCATATCTTCTCTCTTCTTCTCTATGTCTCTCACCTTCCTGTGCACCCAGCTCTAGGTCTTAATCTTCGCACTCAGTTGAAGATCTTACAATACCAGAAGGCTCTCACTCTCAACACTCCTTTCTCTTGCAATACAATAATCTCTCAACCAAAAACAATCAGTATCAATACCCAACACTAGTACCGACCAGACCTAGGTGCTCTCGACCTCTATTTATACATTATAGTCCCTCATCGACAGCCTTAGGTCAAAACCTAGGTGTCAAAACCCTAATTACCCAAAACCCTAGGTGTCTAAAACCCTAGGTCAACTTGACCCACCTTTTCAGGGCTTCGCCAGCCTATTTTTCCTCCCTTTTCGTGTGGTGCTCCAAAGCATCCAATGGTGGCTTCCTATGCTTGTTGAGTTGTCCTCAATCCATCTTCCTTGTTGATCTGTCATCCTTGATCTCCTCATCCAACGGATTTCTTTTCCGTACTTCGCTCCAGCTTTTCTGCTCTTTTTCTTGCTTCGACACAATGACAGTCATTGTGTCTCCCACATAGTTCATGTTTGACATTTTCTTTCTCGATCTTCACTTCCTTCCATAACCAAGGGCCAACAGGCCCCCAATACTCACCTGTGACTCATCCCAAGGCACTTCAGATCTGACCCTTCCGTTTCACTTCGATTTTGGAGTGCAAAGTGCATCCTTTGCTTTCTTCTTTATGCCTCCTTCCTATCCTTGTGCAAACTGTCTTTTCTATGTCTGGTACCCAGTTTCAACTGCAACTGGTACCTATACCCTTTTCTCCTTGTTTTTACAGAGAGATGCAAGGCAGCTGGTTGTCATAATACAACTTCAATCGACTACCATTCACTAATCCTTCTTTCCATTCTCCCTTCAGTGTCTTCACCTGCGCAACTCCTCCTTATGTAACATAGGTGATCTCATATGGTCCAAGACAATGTGTTTTGAACTTCCCTGGATGTCTTATAAATTTATTGTCATACACTCGTACTAAATCACCTTGTTGAATTGCCTTCTTCTTGATGTGTCTGTCATGATAGCCCTTCTCTCTTTCCTTATGTACCTACTGATGGAATCCTGCAATAAATCTTTATTCTTCTAGTTCAACCAGCTAGGCAAGCGTCTCACGAACAGCGCCAGTATCATCCATGTCTGTAAATGCAGCAATTCTTAAGCTTGGTACCAAGTACTCCATCGGGACAAAATCTTTGAGACCATAAACCAACTTGAAAGGGGTCTGCATTGTTAATTTTTGGCAAGTGGTTCTATAAGCCCAGAGTACTACGGGTACTCTTAAATCCCAGTCATCCCTATTCACACTGCAAATCTTTGTCAATGTTGTCTCCAAGATTTTGTTGAATGCTTCAACCGTTCTATTTTCTTGTGGATGGTAAGGTGTACTCTTATGATGGTGAACTGCAAATTCTTTAGTCAGGGCTTCCACTATCTTGTTGATGAAATGAGTGCCTTAATCGCTCATAAGAGTCTTAGGGCATCCAAACCTGGTTATTATGTTATCAAATATAAAATGCACAGTTGTAGTTGCACTACAATCCTTGAATGCTCTTGCTTCGGCCCATCTAGTCAGGTATTATGTCACAGTGATAATGTACCTTGCTCATGTGCACTTTCTCGGTGGGTTTATAGGTCCCACGAAGTCAATGGCCCACTTTTCAAATGCTTGTAGGGTCATCTACAGTGCTAGTGGAATTTCATCTCTTTGGGATGGTTTTCCAACTCTCTGGCATACATCACAGGCTCTGGTATACTCTTTAGCATCTCTGTGTAAAGTAGGCCACCAAAGGCTAGCTCACAGAACCTTCTGCGCAGTTTCTTTGCCTGCGTAATGTCCTCCTGTGATTCCTTCATGAGCTTCTGCAAGGATCAGCGGGTGCTTTGCCTCCATCATACATCTTCTTAGTATCTCATTAGGTACCATCTTATATAGCTGACTAGCTATCAGTGAAAAGTCTGCAGCACACACCACTAGTTGTTTCTTCTGGGAAATTGTATACTCACTTGGGACCATTCCTGTTGACAGGAATTAGACTATGTCGGTGAAGTGGTCATCCATATTCCTAATGGTGAGCAGTTTCGCATCCAGTAGTGTATCCTCTAGACTGGTGGGTTCTTCACCATGTTCCAACCTCTACAGGTGGTTAGGTCCCTTGTTCATTCTTCCTAGCTTAACTATGATCTAAAAATCATATTCTTGAAATAGGAGAAGCCATCTGCATATTCTCCCCCCCAACACTGGATTCTTGACTAGTTACTTCAGCATAGAGTGATTAGTAAACATTTTAAAGTGTCCTCCTAGTAAGTAATGGCAGAATGTTTGCAGCTCGTACATCATGGCTAATCACTCTCTCTCTGTAGTAGTGTAATTTATTTCAGCTGCGGATAGCTTTCTGCTGGAAAATTCTAATGGATGGTCGATCTCCCCTTTTCTAGGTTGTGCCAATACAGCTCCTTATGCAATAGAATATGCATCGACATGCACATGAAATTCTCTTCTCCAGTCTAGAAAGAACAGAATGAGCACAGTCACCATCTTTTGTTTCAGTGTGTCGAAGCTCTTCTGGCATTCGTCTGTCCAACCAAACTGGCAGTATGTCTTTAATAACTTCTCCATTGGCATAGTAATCTGAGCATATCCTTTGATAAATTTTATGTAATAGCCAGTATGTCCTAGCGTAGTGTGCAATTGTTTGACTAAAGTAGGACGTGGTAAGTCAACTATAATTGCAATTTTTGATGGATCAACCAGCAATCCTTGCTTGCATACAATATGTCCTAATAATACTCCAAATGGTGAGAAGAATATTCACTTCTAAAAATTTAAAGCAATTTGACACTACCTGCATTTGTCCAACATTAGTCTTAGACATTCAATATGATTTTTCAGCAAGCTAAAAATAGTCCAGTCATTAAAATATGCTTCTAAAAACTTATGCAAAAATTCTTTGAATGCTTCGACCACCACTCTAGAGAATATGGTTGGGGCATTCTTCAATCCAAATGCCATCACTGTGTATTGGTAGGATCCCCATTCTATGGAAAATGTGGTCTTGTGGCGGTCCTCCTTGGCAATCCGGATCTGATGGTATCCTGAAAACCCATCTGTAAAAGAATATACCTCCTAGCCTCCCACATTATGCAACACTTAATCTATGAATGGTGTAGGGAAAGGATCATGCAAACAAGCATCATGCAGCTTCCTGAGATCTACGCATATCCTGATCTCGCATGTCTTCTTGTCGTGCACCACCATAGGGATGCTCCACTCCAACTCTTAGACAGGTTCAATAATCCCTGCTTCTAACATTATGTCGAGCTCGATGTTCACTGTTTCCTTGTATTTTGGGTTCAATCTGTAGGGTATTTTCTTGACTATCTTCACACCTAGTTTCAAAGGTATTCACATCTCTCCCATAGGTCCTTTGATACCCTTCATATCAATGAACTTGGTTGGAAACAAGTCCTGATACTCGTCCAGTAATTCTATAATTTTTTCAATGGTAGCAGCATCCCAGTAATCTCTGGCATTGGCAAGATTTTGTGTCTCCTCTATCCCAATATTGACTTTCTTTATCTTGATCGGTTTTCCAATGAATGGAAGCTCAACTCCTGGTCCTTCCACATCCCTGTGGCCTACTATCTTAGCAATGTTTACCTTCCTCGGATCATCATCTGCGTCAGCATTAATGTTGTAACATCCCTGTAGTTTCTGGAATGGCGCAGTCCATTCGTCCTCTTCTTGCTCCAAAGTGAGGCTAGATTCCTCCTTAAATACTTTCTGCCTCATGATATATAGTGCTTGATCTACTGAAGGAATTTCACTTTCAAACAAAAAGGTGGTTACAAAATTCTAAAGCATACCTTCCCAATCTGCAGTGATGAGGTGCATCTCCGCTTGAAGGTACCAATTAATAGGGATCGTCTCCAACATGTTAATGAATTTATGTACCCATTGTTCTCGAGGAGTGTTACTCCAGGCTTCTTCATAGCTTCTCACGTGGTCCTTTGGGCAGCTTCGACCTGTGTACCTCACTTCGCAGCTTCCTACTTGTGCTGAGAATCGCGTTGTCATCAAGGTTCAACATTGTGTCCAGTCTGTAATCTTTCTTTTGTGCGTTCCCCACCATCTTGTTGGTGTAGCTTTCAGGGCCTCATCCATAGCCAACAACCTCTGTTGTGTTGGTACACTTGTTTCAAAATATGAGAGGAAGGCTTCTAGAGGGTTCAAACCGTCAAAGGTAGGCAAGTTACTTATTGTTATACCAATCTAGCAACTTCTCTGGTTATTCGATCACATCTCCTTGTGGATACTTCATACATCTAGTCTTCCAGTTCTCCAACGCTTCTTCTGAATCTGATGAGCATGCGTTGTCACTTCGCCAATTTAGATTTCCATCGACAGTAGGGTTGATATAATCCTGTTGTCTGGCTGTTAATTTATATATGTTTTCCATCTCATATGAGTGGTCTTCTTCTCTGATGGGATCTGTATATAGCGGACCCTCATATGGATCTAAGTGTGCAATGAACCTCAGACCAGCTCTTTCAAATGTCATGCATCTTTTATTTAAATCAACAATAGTAGAATTGTCAAAGGCCCAATCAATTCCTAGCAATGCAGGGTAAGGGCAGCTATCATCAACAATTTCAATTACCTCAAAATTTGCAAAGGTTCTCACTCCTTCAATGTCCACAGGGACATGCTCCAATCGTCCAAATGGGCTGACAAATTGTTGATTATCCATTCTAAGCCTGATAGGGGAATAGATCAACTTCAGTTTTCCCATTAGTGCCCAAGTTTGCTTCGTCATGACATTGACCTTCGACTCTAAGTCGAGGACCACATAGTCTATATCATACTCTCCTATTTGAGAATTCAAATGTAATTCTTTGTTTGTTCTTCTCTTCTTACCAATCTAGTGTACTGCCCTATTCAGTAAGGGGTCTACCTTTCCTAGCTCATACTGCCTGATTAGGTTTTGTAACTCTTGCACAACATTCTCATCCCGAATTAACTTAAGACAAGTGTACAAAAATTCAATGAGTTTACTTACCTCTTTTCCTTCTTCTAGTAGCATAGGGAATTCTTCTTTGACATGCTCGAAAGAGTTACAATAACTGAAGGTTGTGCAAGGATTCTAACAATCCCTTGCTAAGTGTCCTGGCTGCATGCAGTTATAATAGATTATTTGTCCTTGGCCTCGGAAAATACCTCCTCCTCCTCCTCGTCCTTTGTATCCACCGCGAGGATTGAATTTTCATCTCTCTGGAGAGTTGTACTGCGGAGTGTTTCCTTCTTGATGTACTTCACCTTGAATCTTGTATATGTCCCTCGACCTCTCATGCATGAGATCGTAAGCTCTACAATCTCGATCATCATGCCCCACTGATTTACAGAATGTGCAATACACATTTGTGGGTGTCTGAACATACTTCTGCATGTAATAGCACTCACCTGGGTGATTCCTATTTTTGCATACATCGCACCAGGGTAGGTTAACTTGCTTCAAGGGGCTTGACGCTCCTGAGGCCAAATACTCATGAAATAAGGGACAGTGTTTCTTATCATGACCTTCGGATCTACATCTTACACACCATATATCTTCTCTTTTGTCCTTCCCCTTGTCCTTCTTCATATCCTCAACCTGCAGAGACAAACTAGTAAGTTGGCTCAAGATCTAGCTCATGCCTAAGATAGATTCTCCCATGGGTGTTGATTCAAGCTTCATGGTGATCTCCAAATCTTATGACTGCGATGCAATATTCTGCTGCATCAAAGGGACTCTGATGTGTGGTAACATCATTGAAATGAACCATTTTTTATTCTGTTCATCGGGGATCTGAAAATTTAATTGGCCTGTTAGGGTCTTGAATCTTTGGTCGAACTCCCAAATAGGTTCTGCTACCTTTTTTTGATCTCTTTTATCTCTGTAATACACTGTGACTCCGACTTAGGTTTCTTAAACTTTGTAATCAGTGCATTCTTGATCTTGTTCAGTGGCCTAGGCTACGCCAGTCCTTGGACAAGTTTCATGTACCATCTCAACGCGTGGTCCCTTAACGTAGTACTGAACTGGGTTCTCTTGATGGCTTCGTCGGTGATACTTTTAATATTCCACATGGCCTCACATAGGAACCAGTGTTGATCGAGATCCTCATATCCATCTCCCCTGAATATAGAGAGCCTCATCTCATCTTCCATAGAGTTCCCTAGGCTTCTCGTCTGAGTATAGGCTGAGGTTCTAGTAACAACACTCTGAAGACTCTGGTGGTTCTAGCTATTCTGGTTGCTTGGTGCTATTGAAACAATAGGAGGGTTAATGTTACTTACTTCAGTAATGTGCACAGTTCTTGAGGTTTCTAGCTCACTTTGGAGAATCTCTTCTACATCCCCTTCTTTTGTTCTGGTGGGTTCTGAATGTTCTTCGTCGGTTAGATCTACCTCTTCTCCACTGTAGAAACCCTCTTCTCCGTAGTTTTTCTTTAAAAAGTTCTCAAGGTGAATCCCTCTGAATACTCTTCCATTGCGTGTATGTCCAACTACAGTGTCAATGTCGCTATCTGAATTTCTAAACATTAGCCTTTTCAGGTCCAACCAATCTATTATATCTTCAAGATGTTCTTTTCATGAAACAACATCTTGATTCTCATCTTCAGAAAGTGAAAAAAATTTCCTCTAGATCCTTTGAAAAAGTATCTCTCGGCTTGGCTATATGTTTCTACCCTATCAACAACAAATTCGGTGATATACCCTCCAATGGTACTATCAAACCAATGATCTACTGCTCTGGATACAGTGTTGTCAACTCTCTTGGTATGATCTCGAACTTGGTATCGGCTAACCTAGCCAACCACTCGAACAACTCCTGGTGGATTCCTCCAAAGAATATCTCATGAATGTCGGTGAAGATGTATCTTTGTAGCCAAACTTCAGTACTCGGTTTACGATTCTTGTTCTGGGCTTCAGCGAAGTCCCTCTCTTGATCCTCTATCCACTTTTGAATCTTTGTCTTCGACGGGAACCACCTTGAAATTCCCTTAAAAATATTCTTGTCCCAGCAATGGAACCATTTGTTGGCATAGGGGCAGACCCAGGGTTCACTCCAAGAGTGCACCAACAAGTCCTAGCTATTGTCCCTTTTGGCAACACCTGCAAAGCAGATGTAGTCTCACCCGAAGAAGCTAAGAGGGGGGTTGCAAGACAGATATGTCTACAACCAGGGGAATATCAAGTGGAACTAATACAATGCAGCATTCATATACCTCTTATCAGCTAGATCTACTCTGCCCAGCTATATATCTGATCTAACACAATAATGCAAATAACAGTATAATAATGACAGATATCCAAGCATCAATCACACATATGACACAAAATATACGTGGTTCACCCTCTCTCTAGGGATATGTCCACATAACTGTGCTCATGATATATTAAGATAAAGCTTAGAGTTCTGATTTGCGCTCTTAGTCAGCAAATCTTCTCTCTTCTTCTCTCTGTCTATCACCTTCCTGCACACCCACCTATAGGGATTTTTCTTTGCACCCAGTTGAAGATCTTACAATACCAAAAGGCTCTCACTCTCAACACTCCTCTCTCTCACAGTACAATAATCTCTCAACCAACAACAATCAATATCAATACCCAACACTAGTACCGACCCGGCCTAGGTCCTCTCGACCTCTATTTATACATTATAGTCCCTCATCGACAACCTTAGTTCAAAACCTAGGTGTCAAAACCCTAATTACCGAAAACCCTAGGTCAACTTGACTCGCCTTTTCAGGGCTTTGCCAGCTTGTTTTTCCTCCCTTTTTGCACGGTGCTCCAAAGCATCCAATGGTGGCTTCCTCTACTTGTTGAGTTGTCCTCGATCCATATTCCTTGTTGATATGTCATCCTCGATCTCCTCATCCAATGACTTTCTTTTTTGTACTTCACTCTGGATTTTCTTCTCTTTTGCTTGCTTCGACCTACTGAAAGTCACTGTGTCTCCCGCGCAGTTTGTGTTTGACCTTTTCTTTCTCGATCTTCACTTCCTTCCATAACCAAGGGCCAACAATGCTACAACAATGCACCAACAAAACCCTAACTACCAACCCTTTTTGAAACACATGTGAAGTAGATGAAGTCTCACCCGAGGTAGAGGCAAGGGTGGTTGCAGGACTTAGGTGTCTGCAACCTTAGCTGGGGCACAGATCTATGATTGTAATACTTAATAGAGCACTTAGCACAGACAATTCATCAATATTTAACCATTATCTACTCCACAGATAAAATAGAGCATCACATCATTCATTCTGATTTGATGTATCTAAGCACTTATCATAGAGAATTAGGTTAGATCTAACAGATTTAGGTACTAGCGCATTCATACAAGTCAGATCTAACATCCATATACATTATTAGCACAAAGCATAAACAAATCTATCTATATATATCAAAGCACTTAGCAATTAAGGAAATAAACACATCAACACATTTCACAAAGTAGAGCAACACAACATATACGTGGTTCACCCCCACCCTGGGGCTACATCCACCAACTCTTCTTCTTTATTATCTTCTTCAATAGGTTACATGCACAAAGCCTCAAAACCCTACTCTGCATAGGACAGGAGATCTGCACAACTCACTAGATGCTCCTTCCCCAAGTAGATATAAGCACGCAGCCTTCCACAGCCTCTTACAATGACTTTTACTTAGCTCTACAAGTCTCACACAGTATGCACAAAGCACTTTCAATCCTTCAATCACATAGATCTAGCACTTAGCCATTTGTAACTGCTATTTTCTTACATTTCCTAGACATCTATTTATACTTTACAAAATAGGCCTAAACATGGGTAAACCCATGAGCTGACATCCCATACCTGTCACATAATCCCAAATACCAAAAAGGACCCAAAAAGGGGTTGAGATCCCGCGATCTCTGCTTCATCTTGTGCTCCTCCTTCAACAAACTGTCAAAGTCCCAAAATAGGTCAAACTTGACCAAGGATCTTGTTGGCATAGGGGAAGACCCAGGGTTCAACGCTACAAGAGTGCACCAACAAAGCCCTAACTACCAACCCTTTCGGCAACACCTACGAAGCAGATGAAGCCTCACCTGAGGTAGAGGCAAGGATGGTTGCAGGACTCAAACGTATGAAACCTTAGCTCGGACAAAAATCTATGATTATATCGCTTATAGAGCACTTAGCATCGATTATCCATCAATATTCAGTCCTTATTATGCTTAGCAGATAACACAGAGCATCGCAGTAGTCACTTAGATATAAGGTAACTTAGCACTTAGCAATAGTAAATAGGTCAGATCCAATAGTTCAGCACTAAGTATCTTCATACACATCATATCTACTATGTATACCTATATAATAAGCACAACACATAAATATATCCATCTAAATATATCAAAGCAATTAGCAAAGGCAGAGATAAGCACAACAAGTCAAGGAACACAGCATAACACACAGATTTATGTGGTTCACCCCCACCCTGGGGGTAATTCCACCAACTCTTCTTCTATATTATCATCGGCCAATCGGTTACAAGCACAAATTCGTAGAAACCCTTACTTCACACAAGACAAAAGATCTGTGCATCCCGCTAGATCCTTCTTCCTTTCCTTCCAGCACAAAGCCTTCTATATATTCATACAGGGGCTTTCACTAAGTTCTACAAGTCTGTACAGAATGCACAAAGCTCTCGATCACACAGATCCCTTTCTGGCACTTAGCCTATATCACATAGATACAATACAATCCCCCCACTCTCTACTAGATGCCTATATGTCTATTTATACATACAAAATGGGCCTAAGTGTGGGTAAACCCACGGGCCGACATCCCTTTCCCATTACATATTCCCAAAACCCAAAAAGGGACCCGAAAGTGGGTCGGGATCCCTTGATATCTGATTCATCTGGTGCTCCATCTTCAACAAGCTTTTGAAGTCCCAAAAATGGTCAAATATGACCAAGTAACTTCAAAACTTGGTCAAGGGCCAACAAGCCCTCAACACTCACCTGTGACTCATCCCAAGTCACTCTGGTCTGAGAAATTCCACCTCAAATGACTCGATCTTGGCTCTAGTTGCTTCGACCTGCTACAATGCTACTACTTCTTGCTCAGTGAACTCCTGAATGAGTATGTCACTGACTAGTCCTTCTGGGTGTTGTTCTAATGCACTCACAACTTGTTCAAGTTCTACTCCTTGGCTTTCAAATTCAGTGAACAATTGGCATGCCTTCTCTTGCATTGGTTGAAGTCGTTGAGAGACTTCCATCACTTTGGTCTGGATCGTGTGGATATGTTGCTAGGCCATGCATTTCTTTGGAAACCTCTTCATTCTCTCAACTGGTGACAAGGCCTTTAGTTGTGCCTGTAACGTATCTGCATATTGCTTCGCTTCTTGGAGCTGTGAATCCAATGCTTGTAACTCTGGATTCTCTGTGAGGTTTTCATACGTCTAAGAACTCCTAGAGCTCAACTGCTTGCACTCAAAGGCAAGGGCTTTCATTATGCCAATTGCACTGCAAGAAGTTGCCTCTCTTAGGTCTCTGATTTCTTGAGGGGTCTCAGGCATAGTACGAAGTTCTAGGTCTGCAATGTGTTGTTGAAGCTACTGGATCACTTCTTTAAGATGTGCCACCTGCTATGGAATTCGTTCTTCAGATTTCACTTCTATGACAGTCACAGAGAGAAGTGCTTTGCTGACCAGTTCCTTTACTTATAGCTTCTATGCAATCAATTTCTCCTTGCTCTATTGTAGATCTGCTTTCTCGTTGTTCCATTGTGCTTAAAGAGCAAGTTTTTCTTGTTCAGCAGCATTGCCCTGCTCGACAAGTACTCCCTGTACCTGTGTCAAATCCTGAATGACTTGCACTGTCTCTTCCTGAGCTCATCGAAGGTGATCTTCAACTTTATTGGCAATATGGTGCAATTGGGCTGGCTCATCTTTTGGTTCTACTGTTCCTGCTATCAAAGGTGCAGTGGAGATTGCGCGGCTAGACTGAAGTGCTTGCTGCACTTCTTGGAGTACAATCTCGATGCGATTATACATTTTCTCCTGCTTCGCCTCCTTCTTCTCTAATACCTCCTATGAAGCATCATTCACAGCTGTGATGATGAAATTAAAATCATCCAATGTGAGGGTAGTCCACATCTTGGTTACAGGGGTTCTAGGTTTCTTTCGGGAAGAAGATTTCAAAGGAGAAACCTTTCTTTTCTTCGACAAGTCCTCTTCGTACCTAGGCAGTGGTACTTCACCTTTCTATTGTTCAATTTTTTTACCTTCAATCTCTTCGCCATCACCCCCTTCATCTGGTGAAATGGATGCAGTCCTCATAGATGTGATGTCTACATCATGAACCTCTTCAGGCTTCTTCGTCTTGCTTGGTCCAGGTGTATCCTGCACAGCTTCTGGGCTATCTACATTGGACAACTCCGCAGGGTTGGCTGGAATAAGGAGGTCTTCCAACCATTCCTTAGTGATTTGTTCTAAGTCTTCCTCCGTTAGCTTGTAATATGACTGCAACTTCTACTTGTGCTCATCAGCATGCATTGTTATATAAATGAAGTGGCGGTCTGCGATGAACTTCATTAAGGGTCGAAACCTGTGGAGGGTATTCAGGGTCATCCAGGGCTCAGACTGGATGTCTTGTTTCAATTGTTTGTAGTGCGTATGGAAGGCGAAATTGGACTGCCATTGTTTGTTCATATCATTAGAGTACCATAGCGTACAAAACTTCGTGGCCAAAGGTTCGAAGGGCTCGATGTCGGAGAAGGTCGCACCTTCCGGCATTTCCCATGCAATGAATGTGATTAGGATGAGAAGCCAGCTAAAGTGGAACTCATGCCCTTGGTCTTGCACTTCTCTGCAATCAAGCTCCAGCTGGTTTAATAGGTATTGCACCTAATTCATCTGTAGTCCCTCTGTGCACTTTCCTGTGAGGTCAACTACGAATCCAATCACTTGGGTGGGTTGGTTCTTGTGAACTATCTTGCCTTCGATCAACTGACATGTGAGGCGCACTACGTCATTCTAGATAGAGGTTACCTTGTAACCTCGCATGCCATAAGTCTCTTTGATTCTCTGAGCTAATGCTTGATCTGAGGTCTTTCTAGGGTAAAAATCTTGTGGGTCAAGGCCCTGCATGCTCAACCCTGTGATCTAATTAATCAAGGTCAGATCCACAGTGATGCGACGGTTCAACCATAAGTAACCTCCGTGATAGCATGACAGTAGTAACTTTACACATGCATTCACCTCCTAATGTCGTCTGAAGTGTGGGATCTTCATCACATTGAGCAGTGTGGACTGCGCGAGGTTCTGGGTCCATGGCTGCGGGATAATCTTCAATTTTTTTCCTTTAGTCCTGGTCAGATACTTGTGCAGGGATAGCATGTTGTAAGCCTTCCTATCGCCAAGGTTGAAGTCACTGAACTTCAACGCTGCGAGCTTATCCTGGTCGGATCGAACTGTGCGTATCCCTTTTGAGAGGTATGTCGTGACCAAAGCATAGTCAAAATCTCTAGGCACATTGTCTCAGTTGATGATGTCGCTTAGAGGGGGTAGGTAGGTAGGTAGAATGCTCGAAATCAGCTTGGCATTCACAATGTCATCTATGTGCTTTGTTCTTGTCTCTATCGCAGTTTTGGAAGTTCCTACTCCGCAAGTAGTCAATGGGGAAGCTTGGACTCCTCCCATTGATGATTCTTGCACACCTGTAGACATCCTTCTTTCTGACATGATTTTCTCAGTCCTGAGATCAGCGAGTACTTCCTTCATAGATTCTTCAAGTACGCTAAGCTCTTCGGACATACTTGCTCGGGATAAATTATGGGGTTTACAATGATCTCATACACTACTCAGGAATGAACAACGAGGGCGTGATGATCATTGTATACACTTTCTAGTCTGTGGGATTCAAATCCTCAGTCATGGCGTGACAAGATAAATAGGCGATCTTGGAAACAATTTTCTTTGAAACGGGTATGAACCTCACTAATTCGTGTTTTGTCCGTTATGGCACGATCCAATGGTCTAGTGATGAGCCATCAATGATTTTTTATCCATTCAAAGCGGCATTCGAACGGGTATATCGACCTCTAATGACTATATTGCTTCACCACGACGAAGTGGCCTATGTCGTTGTTCTAATATCTCGGTGAAGTTCAAATTCTACAAGTTTTCCTTCTGTGAGGTACCCTCGGGAACCTGCTATAACCTTTCAATCTTAGCCTTCTTCTTACTCATCTTTCTAGCCTTCTTCCTCGTGAGCTTCGTCTCGGTGGTTCTTTTCTCATTCTAATTCTTATTTTCCTTGGGCATAGTCACTTCATGCTGCTGAGATTCTTTCCTAAGACTCAGGGGTAGTACTTCTTCTATATCTGAGAACAGATACTTCAATATTCTATGAGTTCTCTAACGTTCTTGCAGTTTTGATATCTGGGCTTCTAGTTTCAAATAGCTTCGATTTGTTCTCATGCTCTTCAATCAACTATGCGATCCTTCTGGTCATGAAATCTTTTAGCTCTTGTCTCTATTGTTGTAATACATTTTATTCTTCCTTCTTTCTAGCTTGATCTCTCTCAATCCAAGGTTTTCCAAGTAACATAGTAAACGAGGCATTATCCTTAATAAACTTGATAATCTCAAAATATTCTTTTGTCGAAGTTCCATTTACATTCATAGATATCTGAGTGAGCCTTCCACATAGGTTCACCAGTTTTCCTTTGAATAGTCATATTCCTCCTAATGAAGGGGTCATATCAGGCTTCCCTATGGCTTCCCAAGTTCGTTTTGGCATAATCTTCACTGGTGTTTCTTCATCAAGGACAGAGTCAATGTCGAAGTCTCCTATTCTTGATTTAATGCATTATTTTTCTTTAAATATCTCTGGTAGCCTAACATGTTAGTGATCGTTCAAGGTTTCTTTCATCTACAGCAATATCTTCTCTGATTCTTGTTGGGGTTCTACTATTTATGGATCTGCCTTATGGTTTTCTTCATTCAAATTCATTCTTTCGATCTTAGCAATCATTCTAGGGAAATCCAACACTTCATGGTCCAATGTTGGGTATGTGTTATATTCTTTGCATGTGTGTGTGTGGGCGCGTCAGATATGACAACTGCGTCTAACAATCCCTCATATTTTTAGCGGATTTTGCTATTTTTAGCAGTTTACTAGAAATAATCCTGGTTTTAGTGATTAGGGTTTTGGTATCTACAGAATACCTAAAAACATTGTATATATTGTATAGTGAATGGTGAAATTCGAGATATAATGAGTATAAGAAAGGTTTTCCCAGTTGAGGGTTTCCGATATAAATCTCTGTGTACTATGTGAATGAGCCATTGATTAAATTATGTTTTGCTTAAGAATCTATATGCATTTCTTTACTTCATAGGTTTAAAACTTACATTTGGTATCAAAGCTCATTTTTGGCTTCAAAGGGATGCCTTTGTTGTTGAGGGTTTGGCTTGGTCTTGATAGATCAAGTTTATCTTGGGTCTGTGATAAACCTGGGTTTAGTGGGAGCTATTGCAGTGGAGATTCGAGTATAGAAAGAGGAATGGTGAGCTCATCTAGAATCGAGATAGAGAAGTTCAATGATAAAAACTTTGAGCTATGGAAGCTCAAGATGGAGGACCTTCTTGTAGACAAAGAACAATGGATCATTGTGGATCCTGGTACACAGCCTACTAGTACACCATCTACTAGCACACAGGCTACTGGTACACAACCTACCAGTACACAAACTACCAGTACACCACCTACCGGTATGTCAAAGGAAGATTGGGAGAAGTTGGATAGAAGAGAAAGGAGTAATATTCGACTCTACCTAACAGATTCAGTTTTGTTGAATGTCTCGGGAGAATCTACAGCCAAGGAACTATGGGATAAGTTGGGGAATTTGTATCAATCAAAGTCCCTAGTAAACAAGTTGTTTCTTCGAAAGAAGTTGTATCATCTTAGGATGGAAGATGGAGATTCTGTGACAGAACATCTAAATACCTTTAATGCTCTAGTAAGCCAACTTGTCTCTGTTAATATTACAATTGCAGAAGAAGATAAGTGTATTACTTTGTTATGTTCTTTGCCAAAATCTTGGGATAATATGGTTGTAGCAATTGGTAGTACCACTCAATCTACATTGAAGTATGAGGATGTAGTTTTATCCTTGTTGTATGAAGAGATGAGGCAGAAAAGCATGGATAGTCATAGCATAGATGCTTTATTTGTAAGAGGTCGTACCTGAGACAAGAACCCTGGTAAGCCTTCGGGGTGGAGATATAAATCTACAAGTAGATCTAAATCTCCAGGAAAATCTTTGAGGAAATGTTGGAAGTGTGGTAAAATAGGGCATTATAAGAAAGATTGCAAGTCTAAGAAAGTTGAAAAACCAAAGGTATCTGATAGTACCTCTTCCACATAGGCGAAAACCTCCATTGAAGAAGGAGGTGATGTTTACCTGGCATCTACAAGTACACATGCAAACCATGATGTATGGTTGATCGACTCAGTTGTGTCATACCATATGACTCCTCATAGGGAGTGGTTCTCTGAATATGAAAAATATGATGGTGGTGATGTATTCCTAGGAGATGACTTAACAGCAAAAATATTGGGACGGGGAAGGGTTAAGTTGTTGCTAAAAGATGGAAGGATTAGAACACTTCTTGGGGTTCCGCACATTCCAAAACTTGCCATGAGCCTAATATCTGTAAGCAAGTTGGATGATGCAGAAGTGAATACTGTATTTGGAAAGAACACTTGCAAGATGGTACGAGGGGAAATGGTGTTGATGAGGGGAGTTCGGTGTGGAACTCTGTAAAAGTTGTTGGGAAGCACTTATACTAATGGGTGTAACAGTTCTTCTATCTTTCAGCAGACAAATAAAGAAGACAAGGCCAATATCATCCCTAAAAAGAAGACCATGTTGTGGCATCAAAGACTGGGTCATATTGGAGAAAAGGGCCTTTGAACACTACATGGTAAAGGCATGGTTGGAGGTATGTCTAATTGCACTCTGGATTTTGATTTATGTGAACATTGCATATATGGTAANGCCTTTAATACTCTGGTAAGCCAACTTGTCTCTGTTAATATTACAATTGCAGAAGAAGATAAGTGTATTACTTTGTTATGTTCTTTGCCAGACTCTTGGGATAATATGGTTGTAGCAATTGCTAGTACCACTCAATCTACATTGAAGTATGAGGATGTAGTTTTATCCTTTTTATCTGAAGAGATGAGGTAGAAAAGCATGGATAGTCATAGCTTAGATGCTTTATTTGTAAGAGGTCATACCTGAGACAGGAACCCTGGTAAGCCTTCAGGGTGGAGATCTAAATCTGCAAGTAGATCTAAATCTCTAGGAAAATATTTGAGGAAATGTTGGAAGTGTGGTAAAACAGGGCATTATAAGAAAGATTGCAAGTCCAAGAAGGTTGAAAAACCAAAGGTATCTGATAGTACCTCTTCCACATAGGCGAAAACCTCCATTGAAGAAGGAGGTGATGTTTACCTGGCATCTACAAGTACACATGCAAACCATGATGTATGGTTGATCAAATCAGGTGTGTCATACCATATGACCCCTCATAGGGAGTGGTTCTCTGAATATGAAAAATATGATGGTGGTGATGTATTCCTAGGAGATGACTCGACAACAAAAATATTGGGACGGGGAAGGGTTAAGTTGCTGATAAAATATGGAAGGATTAGAACACTTCCTGGGGTTCTTCACATTCCAAAACTTGCCATGAGCCTAATATCTTTAAGCAATTTGGATGATGCAGGAGTGAATACTGTATTTGGAAAGAACACTTGCAAGATGGTACGAGGGGAAATGGTGTTGATGAGGGGAGTTCGGTGTGGAACTTTGTAAACGTTGTTGGGAATCACTTATACTAATGGGTGTAACAATTCTGCTATCTTTCAACAGACAAATAAAGAAGACAAGGCCAATATCGTCCCTAAAAAGAAGACCATGTTGTGGCATCAAAGACTGGGGCATATTGGAGAAAAGGGCCTTTGAACACTACACGGTAAAGGCATGGTTGGAGGTATGTATAATTGCACTCTGGATTTTGATTTATGTGAACATTGCATATATGGTAAACAGAATCGAGTAAGATTCCCATCTGGTGCTACAAGAGCAAAGGGGATCTTAGAGTTGATACACAGTGATGTGTTTGGACCTGTTCCTGTTCCATCCCTAGGTAAATTTGTGTATTATGTTTCATTCATAGATGGTTTTTCAAGGAACACATGGATTTATTTTATTAGAAATAAATCTGAGGTATTTGATAAATTTAAAGAGTTTAAGGCTCTGGTAGAAAATCAGACAGAGAAGAAAATAAAGGTATTAAGAACAGATAATGGTGGAGAATTCTACGAAAATGAATTCGAATAATTCTATAAGAAGTGTGGTATAGCAAGGAAGAAGACCACTCCATACACTCCTCAGCAGAATGGAGTTGTAGAAAGGATGAACAGGACACTAATGGAAAAAAAAAGG
>JASDQU010100505.1:135049-148391 GCA_032191745.1 Picea mariana | reverse complement strand
GAAGAATTCCACTGTAAACCATCTAGGCCTGGGGCCTTTCCATTGGTAATATCCTGGACCACTTGGTCAATTTCCTCCTTAGCGATGGGTTTGTTTAGGTTGATATTTTTTTCCTTAGTAACTAGTCTATGGATGTGCTGAGTTATCTTTTGTATGGCCTTCGTTCAGTCTTGGTTGGGTTCTTGGGCTATCCCCTGGAATTGGTTTACCAATATGTTTTCAATATCCTTGTGGGACTCTCTCTCGATCCCCTCTTGGTCCTGAATTTTCAGGATTTTGTTGTGGGTTCTTCTAGCAATGGTTGTTTTATGAAAGAACTTTGTATTCCTTCCTTTAGCCACCTGATTCTGGACTTTTGGCACCATAGAGTCTCTTCTTGCTGGCATCTTGCTTCCCATTCTTGGGTCATTTGGGTCTCTTACTTTTTCCTATCCTCTATATATCCCTTGTCTATGCAAATTTCCCGGTGTTTCCTCATTCTGTCTTCAATACTTTTTTTTTCTTGGTTTATGTTTCCAAATATTTCCTTGTTCCACTCCTTGAGTTTATGTTTGATGTACCTGAGTTTCTTATAAATATTGAACATCCTTGTCCCTTGCTCGTTTTGTTGCGCCCACCACCATTGGCTGATATTCTCCTTGAAAGTGGGATGTTTGATCCAAAATTTCTTGAATCTGAACGGTTTATTCCTCAGTGTGGTTTGGAAGTTTGCTTCCAATTGGACTAGCCAGTGGTCTGAACCCCCCCAGGGAAGGATGTTGCGATATAAAGTTAAACCCTCTAGAATAATGGACTCTGACAGAAAGAATATGTCTAGCCTCGTTGCTATCTGATTGTTATGAACATAAATATACATATATCATAGATATTCATAACATAATAATTAATAAATAATAATTACTAATAATGAATAGTCATGAATAGTCTTATTGATGTTGCTTTATCCATTTTTTGTTCAATGTGAACTGGCCATGAAAATTATTATGCATCTCTATCCAGTCTCCTGGTGCCTCCTTTTTTTTTTGTAAGTGTTGTGATGATGTTGAAGTCCTCTGCCAGGATCCATTGGAGGTTGCTGGAATGGGCTTTTAGGTTTTCTAGGTCTAGGAGAATTCTTCTCTTTCTTTCCAACATCTGGGGACCATACAAATTAGTGCATAGAATCACCTCTGTGCTACCTATGATTTGCATGTTAAATGAAAGTGTGTGTCTGGTGGATTTGACTGCTAGTAATTTCATCACTTGTGGGTTCCATAAAGTGAGAATACTGCCTGCCGTCTGTTGTCCTTCGATAACCAATGTCTTGTACTTGCTCCATTGTTTTTTGCTGATTCTTTCCATTCTGTCTGCAATACATTTTGTCTCTTGGATGAAACAGAGGTATGGTTGTTCCTTCCTTAGTCTATTTTTAAATATTCTTTGCTTTCGTGGGTTGTTTAGGCCTCTAATATTCCATGTTATAATATTCATTTAAACATGTCGGGGGGAGTTGGGAAAGATCTTTTTTATCTTACCTGAGTTTATCAATAGAGCTCCTAGTTCCTGTAGGGATACACTGTTTGATTTCCTTCCTTTATTCCTTCTCATTTGTTTGGGTGAGAGTTGGAGTTGTCCCTCGCTTGCTTTGATTCTGAGGTGTCCTATCTCCCCGTGCATGTGCTTGAGCCCTCTGGATTTTTCTTCCTCCCTTAGGAGGAATAGGTATTGGTTACGATCTAGTTGCTCCACTGGTACATTGTTTACACCATGAATTTTCCATTGCTCCAGTATGTTTGGGAGATCTATTCTTCCCTTTCCACAATATATCTGAGATCAGGATCTTCCGTACCTACCTCACTTGGCATCATTTCCGCATCTTTGTCTGCCTCCTACATGGGGGTGTTGGCATCTCTAGTTTCTCCGTTCATAGGAGTTGCGCTACCCCCCTGTTCCATCTTATTTCTTAGTTTGTTTGCATTCTCATTTGTGGTTTGTTCCTTAGCTTCTTTGGCTTTTGCCTTTTCCTTTCCTCCTTCTTCCCCTTTGTTGGTTTTGTCCCACCCTTTTTCTCGAGTCCTAGCTTCTAGATTTCTTCCTATTGGGGCTTTACTTGGTTTCTTGTTTTCTCTGTTTCTATGGTTTGGCTTGATAAATCCATCGTCATCCTTCTTTGTTTTGGTGTTTTCCTCTTCTTCTTTTTTGTTGAGAGATAATTCTATGAATAGGTGTCCATGTTCATGGCATCTTCGACATCTGAAAGGGATATTCTCATAGTCGATTCTTTGTATCCATTCCTCATCCCTGAATTCTAGGCTTATGGATTCTGGGAGTGCCCCTGAAACATCCATATCTATGCAGATCCTTGCATAGGAGGTATATCTCCCTTTTAGGGTTACTTCCGATGTCTTCACATATTTTCCAATCTTTTTCCTGATTTCTTCTAAGGTGGAGGGTAGCCAGTAGTCTAGTGACAGGGAGTAAAGCCTCAGCCAGACGGGTACATTCTTGAAGGTTTCTTTCTCTGGGGAGAAGTTTTCCTTCCATGGTTGTATGGAAATTCCTGCTGAGGCGTGGAAGTATGCCCCCCCCTCAAATATTCTATCCATGTCTTCCAAGTTCATGAATACTGTTATGAAGAATCCTTTCGACCCCAAGTGGAGTTCCACTTCCTCGCTTGACTTCCATTGGTATTTTATCCAGTTGTGCAACATTCTCTCTATGGGCCACAAACCCATGAACTTGCAGATGAGTGCATGCATCTTCATCTAGTCTCGATAGAGTTTTGTTTTCATATCCTCTAGTATCACATTGGGTATCAATGTTGTCTTAGGTTTACACAGGTTGCGTCCTTCTACCCCATTAGGTTTCGTTGGTTTTTGCGCATCATTCTGGGTTTCTCTGGCTTCTTCCCCCATTCGATCCCTTTCTTCTTGGTTGCTTTCCTGATTCTTTTCTGGTCCTGATCCCAATGCACTCATCACTGGTTCCTTGAAACCGTCGATGTGTGGGCCTTTGCCCCTATCCACCACTACCTTCTTGTATGAGGGGGTTCCATTACCGCCCCCTTTGGTAACCATGTTGTGCTCCTTTGTGTCTACGACTATCAAACCCTAGCTTGTTGTTGCTCCCACTCGCTAAAAGTTTGATCTCAATGATTAGGTATCTTATATTATATTTAATTATAATGAAAATTTTTGTTTTTTTTATAATAAGTTATGAACCTTGCACCTGATGGTTCTTTTCTTAAGACCGATTTAAGTTCATTTCAATAGGGGTAATCAATATAAATCATGCATGGATCGATCGACCCTAGATGCAGTGTATATAACACCCTACATAAGTATTATTTTATTTTTTTTGCACTCCAATTGCACTTCAATGAGTGAGAAATGACTTCAGGATTGGCAGATTTTTTGGGAGGTACACCTTTCAAAGCTGACACAAAGAACACTCTCTATCCTTAAAAGAGCAGTAAATGACAATGTATACTTAAATTTATATAATTATGACGAAAATAAAAACGACAAACCAATATTATATTAAACAAATAAAAATGAATTTGATTCAAGGAAGCTCAATAAAATTATCAATATAATAAATTTGGAAGAAATGATACACATTGAAGATTTTTAATACTTTCTGTGTGTTGTTTGGACAGCATCACGAAGACATTATCCCAAATTAATAGTTAGTAATATAATTATTAATAATATTATTAATATATAATAATAATAATAATAATAATATATAGTTATTATATTACAGACTCATCCTTTCATGGATGGTCACCATATGTGCCTTAGGTTCTCTATATATTTGGCACATTCATCATTGTAATCACACCATCTCATATATACAAAATCCATCACAGAATGTTATATACAATATTACATTATATACTCTCATATGAAAAATAAGCATGGTATCGAGAGGGCCCAGGAAAATACAAGAGGTATTCTCCAACTATTTATAAGAAAGAAAATTAAATTAAATTTTAAATTTAATTATCAAAGAGACTTGTCTTTTTGGATAAATCTAATATTACTATAAAAAGACACTTGAGAGACACAACAATAGACACATATTTTTTTCTTTCTCACATGTGGGAAGTGATCTAAGGAAGAGACTGAAGTTTCTAAGTAGTTGAAATTTTTCGAGTGTAATTACTTGTGATGTTCTAGAGTTTACTAAAGTAATATCATATATCATTGGAAGTAATTACCACTTGCAGAAAATTGTGTTGTCGAATTTAGCACTAGAAAATCAACATGGTTAGCCGCATGCCATCGAGTATATGATGGATGTGTGTTGGTCATAGTAGAAGACGTATCATTTGTAGGGTCATTGTATATAATTTTGTAAAGACATGGTTTCCATTGCATCGACAAAATGTGAATTGTCTCCTTGGATTGCATGGTGAATCTGATGTTTTTGGTTGTTTTTGTTTCTTGTTCCGGGAAGGTCACGGGAAATAACTCTGAGAGGGAGCAATAATGACGGCTGCAGGAAGAAACATGAAGCAATACTATCCAGACATAATTTTGTACACATCCATGTAATGAAGAAGAAGAGGAGGCCAGCACATGCAGAGGGAGTAGATGACTTTGAAGAATATATAGCCTCAGAGGGAGTCAAGCTTCAAGACGGAGCATGCAGACTCAGAGTGGGCCTGATCTCAGAGAGACTCAGTTTCTTAGAGACTTTCATTCAGAAAGGATTGCTCTTCAGATTCAGTTTCAAATGGGAGAGATGTCCTCCAGGACTGATAGACAAGAGGCTATACCTTGAGGAGATATGAGACCTCCTAGAGAGGATTCCCTTGTTTTAACGAATGAAGCCAGTCAGAAGGAATAGGATGTGGAGCTTTTAACCTTTATTCTGAGACATGTACATTGGTTGAAAACAAAACATTTGTTGAGATACCTACATGGTACGAATGGATATGTATTATGATATGTCTTAGATGGATATGTGAAGCTGCAAAGTTATATGGACTCTGACTGGGCAGGGAGTTTAGTATATTAGAAGAGTACTTCCAAATGTTGTTTCAGTATGGGATCACTGTGATCTCATTGTTGAGTAGGGAGCAGACGTCAATGGCACTCAGTACAATGGAGGAAACATATATAGCAGTAATTATTGTAAGTTGTTAAGTAGCGTGGCTTTAGAAGTTTCTTTCAGAACTTCATCTGAGACATGATGAAAAAGGGAGTTGTAAAGCTCCAATACACATCCACATATGAGTAGCATCAGACATACATTCTCCTAGAGCGGTCATGTTTATTTAACTAAGTATAATGACACATTCACTCACAAGATTAGCCATGTTGATTTGGCTAGTGGTGAATGGCCCAGGCATAGTCTTTCTCCTTAGTCATGTTGATTTGAAAAGGAGTGGAAAAGACTCAGAAGTTGATGTTTCCCCAGGTGGCTGCATCGAAAAGACATTCTCTGAGAGGGGTCATGCTAATTTGACTAAGGCGAATGATACATTCACTCACAAGGCATTGATGTTCTCCATCTATTAGCATCAGGTAGACATCCTCCTAGAGGGCCATGCTAAATTGGCTGAGGAGGGTGGTACATTCACTTACAGGATTAGCCATTCTTATTTGGCTAGTGGTGAATTGCACAGGGTGTTGATGTTCTCTATGTATTAGCATAAAGAATTCTTCTCATATGGCCATGTTGACTTGGATAAGAAGGATAACCCAGGTGTGGTCTCTATTCTTGATCATGTGACTTGACAAGGACCATTGGAGACCCGAGGTGCTATGTGGGAGAAGAATACATCCACTGGGTGTTATGTGGGAGAAGTATACATCAACTAGGTGCATGTCAGAGATGATTACATCAACAAAGGCTCATTGACAAGTGTAAAAGGGAGTTGGCCTCAGAGTTTGAAATCAATAATCTTGGCGTGATGCAGAATGTCTCCTTAGCTGAGAAGGAGTGTTGAAATTAGAAGCATCGGGTAGACATTCTCCAGAGTGGTCATGCTATTTTGATTGGGGAGAATGGACCAGGCGGATTCTTAGGGACTCGAGGTGCTTGAGGTGAAAAATTTCTCTCTCGTTGAGAGGGAGTGTTGATTCTTGGACAACATCGAGAAGACATTCTCCCAAATTAATAAATAATAATAAAATTACTAATTATTAATAATATTATTTTCATATATAATAATAATAATAATAATAATAATAAATAGTTATTATATTATAGATGCATCCTTTCATGGATGGTCACCATATGTGCCTTTAGGTTCTCTATATATTTGGCACATTCATCATTGTAATCACATCATCTCATATATACAAAATCCATCACAGAATATTATATACAATATTACATTATATACTCTCATATGAACAATCAACACTTTGAACATCTATAAGTGATGAAAACATTAATTGTTTTAGTATAAAAATATGTATTTATGCACTACGTCCACTTCCTTCATTCATGTTTATACAACAAGCACTTTCTCATTGAGATATGGGTTCCCAAGGTTGTGTTTTTATGGTTTTTAATGATTTTACGCATTGTCTGTAATTTGCAAAGGAATGAAAATAGTGATATGGAAAAAAAATTTGCATTGCAGAAGATTCTACATAAAGTGGAATCTATTTGAGGGATACCACATGGAAATTTTGTGCTCAATTTCATTCTACTTCCCTCTCAGGTGTGCACCTTGGAGCCCTCACATTGTGGACTCCATGGTCCTTGGCCACATCTGGGTCATCATCATGGAAAACATTTCCTTGTCATACCTAGACATGTTTCTGTGGGCTAAGATCTAGTTGTCGGTGCCTGAGAGTGACGTGGAGAATTTGGGAAAGAAATTGGATCAAGTCATTGTCATGAACCTCATCTCCATACACAAGAACCTATGGAATGACACCATCTAATGGGATCTATTGTTCACAGAGCCATTGCATCGTGGTGATGATTAATGGCATTGTGAGAAGCGAGAAAAATACCATTGAATGACACCTTTGGTTGTTGAACTTATACTTATAATGAGAGGGGGGGTGAATCAATATACAATAATTTTTAATTTATTTAACCATTCATCAATTTATCATTAGATGAGAAACAATAATCCCATATAAAATCAAATCACAATGCATAAAGTTTAATGTGGAAACCCTTATGGGTGAAAACCACAAAAACTTATTCTATAAATGTTTGTAGGAACCAACCTATTGTTACAAAATTGTAGGTAACAACCTACTATTACAAATATTGTAGGCACCAACCTACTGAAGACACCAATCTCCTCAATTGAACACCAAATCAATAAGATATGTCTGGACACTGATCTAAGATATTTCTACATATAATACTTTTGTCTTCACTTGCATGCTCCATTCCATATAAAATCCTTCAAACCCAAGCAAGCCTCATGGAATCATTCCCATAATGTAATCATTGATGACAACATTCATTGATGACAACATCCACTGACGAAAACATTCACTCATGGAAACATCCACTCACGACAACATCTAGTCACAAAAACATCCACTCATGGAAACATCACAACCTCACAACAACATCATAACCTCATATCAGTGCACAGGACAACATCACAACCTTACATCAACATCACAACCTTATAACATACCTTGAGAATAAGAAATAACTTAAGAGAATACCTTAGACTTCTATCGCACACCAGAAATACACCCTAACACCTTTAGCGCACCCAAGACTTGGTATCTTTCTTGGTTGCACTAAAAATGTGAAATTCTATCTTGCATTTATAGTAATTTTGTCCACAAAAGACTGATTGAGCTGACCTCAATTTTCTGGTTGGGTTGTCGGATGGAAAAATTCATATCTCCTCATTCCTAGGGAGTTGGAGAGACTTCCATATACTGTTTGAAAGGTATCAAAATATTTTTTCCAACCATGTAACATGTGCTCCCATTTGATTTAGGTATGTAGGGTAAAAATTCCTTCAAATGCAAGGTATCAAAATTAACCAAAAATAATACATTCAACAATCTCCATTTTGCAATATTTATCTTGAACATATGTAGGCTTGTGATATTTATCTTGGACATATTGTAGCCCTATATTTGACATCGATTAAAAAAATATTTCCAACAATATCCCCCTTTTTCATTGATGGCAACCTTTAGTCAATTCTGATATCCCCCCTATCTGCAACTTTCCTTGTTTTTGCAATTCTTCCTTTGTCTGCAACTTCTCCCCATTTGACATCAATGGAAAAGGGATAATCCCTCTAAGATTGTGCTTCCCTTTATTGATCAGATGAGAGAGATATCACTCCCATACAACATTTTTCTTCTTTTACTTTATCAAGTATGTATACATCTCTTGATGTTCTATTTGCATTTTCCACTCATCTTTCTGAAGCCACTTTCCTTATCTCACACAATTATAATGAAATGTTTGATTGTAACCTTAATCACACATTTGTATGACACTTAGAATATTATTATTTAACCCTTTAACATACAATACATTATGTGTCTTAGTATTTTCATTAACAATATTAACAATACCTTTTCCAACAATCCTTGCAGAAGCCTTATCTCCAAAAGTAACATTGCCTCCTTTTTCTTCCTTCAAGGTGAGAAACTTGGTTCGGTCCCCTATCATGTGTTTTCAACATCCATTGTCAATGTACCATTGGTTCCCTTCATTTTAAGCATAAAGTGCAAGTTCACATTCTTCCTTCTTCCATTCTTCTTGCCTCCTTTTCCACACTCTGGTGTATTCTTCTATATGTTTGGTAAGAAACAATTCTTCTCTATTTTTTTTAGGAGACTCTATCATGATATTTCGACAGTCATGTGCTATGTGTTTGTAATTATTGCACTTATAATATTCAATATCAAGTATAGGAGAAAATGAATTGTAGTTTATGTTTGCAAACCCATGAAAAAATTTGATTTTGTTTCTCACATAATCATCCTTTGAGGTTTTGTAAGAACCCCTATTTCTATCTCTCACATGATCACTTCTTGCCTAAGATCTACATTCTATTACTTTGTGAACAAAATTTTTGCAAGAAAAACAATATCCAAAAAAGAGATTTTGGTACCGGTTTTTGAAAGGTCTTCATGGTAAAATAGCTCTTCTGAACTTATTCTTCTTGTTCTTGTGAGAAGAATTGGGTTTCTGTTGGTCATCATTTCCTTTCATGTTGTTTCTTTCATTGTTGGTGGAGCCTTTGAGAATATTAGCATAGCTTTTAGGATTTTCTTTATTTTCCTTTTCTGATGGCTTTATGACTTTAATGCTTGCATCTCCCTCGATGATATTTTATTTATCATCATAATTGAGACCTATCTTGATGAATGGTGATCTTTGGAAACTAATAATATTATCTAATATTTCATTACTCTTTCCAAACATCAAGCTTCTATTCAACGGATCATTTGTTTTCTCTAGTTCCTTTCTTAAGGAAACTATTTCGACTTCTAGCTTCTCACAATTTTCTTCCTTTTCTTTCAACTGGCTTCTTACCACTTCTTCTATTCTCTTAGCCTCTTCTAGTTGAGTATTCAAAGTAATAATTGTCTTGTCTATTTATTCAATATCATGATCCTTCTTTTCATGTTTCTGCAATTGCTTCTTCTGTTGTATATTATCTTCCCTGAGTTTGTCTATTTCTTATAAGGCACTAAAGATTTATGCTTCAAGATTCACTTCCCCATCAATGCCTTGTTCTTATTAATATTCATTTTATTCAACAACGAGTTTTGTTTCCATGGTTATAGAGAGATATTATTCTTTATCATCACTATCTTCCATTTCTTTGAATCTTCCAGATCCTCCTTTTAGATTTCTCACAACTTGGGCTTCTTCTGTCACTGACTCACAACTGGAACACTCATTGGATTTATCTTCACTAGATCTCTCTTTATAATTTTTTTGTATATTGTCCCAAATATGTTTAGTTGTTGTATAGTTTATTACCTTGACAATATCATAATCTAGTAGGCCATTCAAGAGGACCTCTATGGATTTTTCATTATTTTCACTTGACGTCTTCCCAACTTTATCTGTATGGCTTGTTGTGACTGATTCCCAAATATCAAACCCAAGGTCCTACAAATATATCATTATTCTTATACTCCATGTTGCATAGTCTATTCCATTGAACACGCGAGCTTTATTTGTAGGGAGACCTTCCTTACAATCCATATGTGCTCAATATATGCGTTCCGATGGTTAAAATGTTTTTGAAGGAACCCGCTCTGATACCAATTGTTGAACTTATGATTATACTGAGAAGGGGGTGAATCAGTATATGATACTTTTTACTTTATTTAACCATTCATCAATATATCATTAGATGAGAAATAATAATCACATATAAACTCAAATCATAGTGCACAGAGTTTAATGTGGAAACCATTACGGGATAAAACCATAAAAACTTATATTTATAAATGTCTGCAGGCGCCAACCTATTGTTAAAAATATTGTAGGCACCAACATACTATTACAAATATTATAGAAACCATCCTACTAAAGACACCAATCTCCTTAGTTGAGCACCAACTCAACAAGATGTATGCACCAACCTATTGGAGCCACCAATGTCCTCAATTGAGCACTAACTCAATAAGATATGTGTAGGTTTGATCCACAATATTCATACACATAATACTGCTATATTAACCTACATGCTTCATTCCATAGACAATCCTTCAAACAATAGAAATCCTCATATCATCATTCCAAGATTGTAATCATTGATGACAATATCCATTGACGACAACATCCACTGATGAAAACATTCACTCATGGAAACATCCACTCACAAAAAAATCCAGTCATGGAAATATCCACCGATGAAAACAACCACTCACAACAACATCAAAACCTCATGGAAACATCACAACCTCATAGCAGTGAACACAATAGCATCACAACCTTACAGAAACATCACAACCTTATAACATACCTTTAGAATAAAAAATACCTTAAGAGAATCCCTTAGACGTTTATTGCACACCAGAAAGACACCCCAACACCTCTATTGCACCTCATACTTTATCTCTTGCTTGGTTACACTAAAAATGTGAAATTCTATCCTGTATTTATAGTAATTTTGTCCCCAAAAGACTGGTTGATCCAACCTCAATTTTATGGTTGGGTTGTCGGACGAAAAATATCATATATCCTCAATCCTAGGGAGTTATAGAGACTTCCATATACCGCTGGAAAGGTCTTGGAATAAGATTGTGAAACATGTAATGTGTGATCCCATTTGATTTAGGTATGTAGGGTAAAAATTCCTTCAAAGACGGGGTATCCAAATTGACCAAAAATAATGCTTTCAACAATATCCATTTTGCAATGTTTATCTTGGACATTTGTAGGCTTGTGATATTTATCTTGGACATATTGTAGGCTACCCCTATCTTTGACATCAATGACAACAATATTTTCAACATTGTCTTATGGAACAAAGAAACATATAAAAATACCATTGGAGGACATGTGCAAATGTATGCAAAGTGCCACGTTTTGGCATTGTGAGAGGAGAGAAAAATATCATTGAAAGACAAAGTGCCACCTTTTGGCATTGTAAGGAGAGAAGACTACCATTGAAAAATATGTGTGAATGTATCCCACCACCTTTTGGCATGTTGAGAGGAGATAAAGATAGTACTTTTGACAAGTATGATGGTCTAGGGAACTCTGTATTATTTTTAATATTAAATATTGAAGGCACATATGGTTTTCTACCCTCAAGTCCATCTTTTATGTTCACAGTCGCCACAGGTAGGTCCCAACAGTTGTAGAAAATCCTTCAACATATATTCATGTTTCCTTGCTCTCCGAGGGTGAGGTTCTATATGTCATGATGTATTTCCCATTCAATCATATGTGGGATTCCTTAGATGATGAAGACATTGCAAATTTGATTGAGCGAAATGAATTGTTCTCGAGATTTTAGTTTCTTTTACCTTCAGTCACTATGGATGCCTTCATCTTTGGTTGTTGGTAAAATTTTCTGCATACTGGGTTTGGATTGACATATTACCACAATCGTCATATTTTTGGTAGGGCTTCTTTGATGAAGAGACATCCTGACTTCCCCATGCCCTTGTTGTTGTGATAATAGCATATGCTAAATAGTTTGTTGAAATAAATTTTCACTTATGTTTCATCATTGTTCCTTCTTTGTTTCTCTCAAGCCCAAACGATTCTGGATATTTAAAATGTCTAGAGATTGAAGATACTCCTTAGAAAGTAACATTTTTTTAAACAATCAAATTTCATTTTTCATTTTCTATTGCAAATATAATATATCCTGTTCAGAGTTTGAATTAAAGAAAATCCTGTGTAGAGTTGAAATTTCTAACCCCAAGACTCATTAAAGAAAATTATGTGTAGAGTTTGAATTTCTAACCCCAAGACTCATTAAAGCAAATCCTATGTAGAGTTCGAATTTCTAACCCAAGACTCATTAACAATAATCCCTAAATTCTATTGTACACCCACAAAGAGGTATACAATTGATGATTCTACTAAGTTGGATTTTAGATATGATGGTTCTCCAACTCAATCTATTTGAAGGGACAATCTACAACCTCATTGCCAAGGAGCTATAGGAAAAAAATATCTAAATTGTTGTTACTTCAATCCAAGAAGTCATGAATGCCCATACTAAAATCCAATGCCCACAACTTGCATTAAGCCATGAATACTAGATTTAACATAGTGTCTCTACGAGAATCCTATGAACCTTATAATTATCTATTGCTCCATTATCTTTTAGGTTGAATAATTCTAATACATATATTTTGAAACAACATCGATGAATATGCAGAAAAGCTATAACAAATATTACAATGCATTCCTATGTCAAATTAGATGATGGGAATTAACTATTGTAAACCATGAAAAAAAATGAAAAGACTATTCAATAGGTTGATACCTTTGTAAGAATTTATGTTTGGCAAGGATGGAAATCATGAATGAAATTTTAGAAACACCTAAGCAATTTTGGTGCTAATAACATAGTAGGGAAACAAATATTAATTATATAATATATGAAAAAATGAAACACCTATTTGGTGGATTATATGTTGGTATTGTGTTGTTTCTCACTACCATCCTCCTTATTATTTTTATTCCAAAGAGTTGGTTGCTGAGATTTTGTTGGAAGATGAGAGCTAGTGCAAATTTCCATAGTGAACACAATGCAGAAGTCTAAATGCATTGTGTGCTCAAGGAATAATATGGTTGGAGGTAAGGCGTAGTGTGGATTGATCATATTCCAAGTGCCAAAATAGGAAACATTAGCTCATATGCAACCATGATGATAGGGAAAAATGAGAGGTGGAAACCATCGCATTAATAAGTTTTA
>JASDQU010100505.1:96953-121083 GCA_032191745.1 Picea mariana | reverse complement strand
TTTTTTCAATAAACTTTTTAAATGGCCAAAAGCCTGGTTGGTAGTCAAAGACCCAGAAAAAATCAAAGAAACTCTGATAATTTATGTGGCCAAAAGCCAAGTCAGAATGGATTTGGTAAGAGCATGGCCGAAGGCCGAGATCAGACTTGCTTTATTTATTTTTTATTTTTTTAGGTGGCAGCAGAATATCTTTTCTGCATAAACTTTTAAATGGCAAAAATCCAGTGTGGTCAATGATCGGGAAAAAATCAGAGAAATGTTGAATGAAAGTAGGTTGGCCAAAATCTGGTTCAGACAAGGTCTGATAAAGAGACTGGCCAAAGGCCAGGATTAGAAAAATGAAGCTTTGATACCAAATGAGACGAACAAGGTTCGCTCACACAAGATTTATCCAAAATACTTGGAATATAACAAAGTAATCGATGTAGGACTGTAAATAATATATAAAATATGAATAGATAAGATAAGATATAAGATAAGATATTAAGATACAATTGAGAATGAGGGCTCGTTTATATACCCACGCAGGGGTGCCCTTACCAATATTCATGTCATTTGAGACATGTTCTTTCATTATTAATAGTTATTATTATTAATTAATTAATATGTTATTAATATTTATTTATATGTATATTTATGTTCATAACATTGCCTTCCCCTTAAAAATGCTTTGTCCACAAAGCATACATTATGGAAGACTTATCTCTTGCTCTAGCTTATAATTATTGTCTCACGCTTCTTCATTATTGAGTTAGTAATCGTTGAGGACTTGAGATGATAGGATCTTCTAAGCGCTGAGCAGAACTGTCGAATTGTAAAGGAGTCTTCCCATCCTAATTTGATTTTCAGCGGATTCAGGTTTTTTTAGGGTTCTTGGAAAGAACTTGATGTATTTTGACTCCCATGATAGCTTATACTTTGAGCATCACTTGTAGTGGAAGTAATATTCTTTGGCATACTGGTCATTTGTTTCTGTTGATACAATGATTAGCTAAAGTATCGATTTTTGTGATTAGGATGTCGATAAGGCATCCTTGCAACTCGATCCTTACTTCGTATACTTGTAGATTTTTGTTGATTAACTTTTGGAATTGAGTTTTCTTCATGGCCCTGGATTGTTTCTTCTTCGACATTTGAAGACCTCTTTACGTCAATTGGATTCAAATCCTTTTGAGTTGTAAGGTTCATTGGTTCTATATTAATTCCTTTATCCAAAATTGAGACTTTTACATCTAACGACTTATTTAGTTCCATAGGTTCAGTCATTGTCTCTTGATCGATTATTGACGTTTTGTGATCTAGCTCTTCTTGTAAAGAGTTCTTATCATGCTTAAGCCTTTTGATTTGTGTTAGTAAATCTTGATTATGTCATTTTAATCATAAAATTTCTTCTTTATCTTCTGACTTGTCATCTTTATTTTTTGATTCTAGATTCTCCCTTCTTTCATCCTTTAAGATTTTAATTTGTTCTAGTAACTTTTGGTTAAGGTTCCTTAGGCAGGAGATTTATTCCTCGTTTTAAATTGATTTCTCCTTGAGACCTTGATTTTCTTGTTCTGAATTTGTATTCCCTTGCTTCTTGTCTTTTAACTTTCTGATTTTAACTAGTAAATTTTGATTATGATTTTTTAATCGTAATATTTCTTCATCTCGTTCTAGTAAGTCTTGGTCCATTTTTTGTCTTTCACTCTTTAGTTCTTCATTTTGTGCAATGAGTTCTCAAATACACTCTTTGAAGTAATGATTATATTTATGTGTTAACCCATTAAAATATTTGTCCTTCTCAATTTCGAACTGTAATTTTTTATTGCTCTCTTTATAATGTCCTAGTTCTCCTTCCAATATTCGTGATCGTATTTCTGAATTACCTTGATATGATTCCACAATAAATTATTTTTAAATGTTTCTTCAATCCTTTTTAGAAAAATTCTTTTTTAAAGTTTCACAAAATAACCTTATATTAAGGTCTTCAATGGCTTCTTTGGAAATATAAAATTTCTTTGATAATCCCCCTTTTTTTTTCTTAATATCTTCAATCTTTAATTAAAAAGTACTTTATCTTTATAACCTTTCCAATAAATAAATGTCTTTTGTTTCCTTCATATAACTTTTTGACTTCAATTAAAAACCTTTTTAACCCTTTTTTACTTCTAAATCTCCACCAATTAACTTTAACCTTGCAATAAACTTTACGCCTTGAATAATTCGATGATCTAATAGTCACATTTCAAAGGTTAATATACATTAACTTAATTTTTTAATGGTTAACCTTCCCTTTTTCAATAGTCCCGACTTAACAAAATATGTATAGACGGTTTGGACGACGAGTTAAAGATGTATGGATTGTATGGGCGGCTAGTTAAAGATGTATGGATTGGACGACGAGTTAACAAGAAGTTTAGACACAAGTGTAAGATAGTCACAACAATGATTGGGGGTTGTACGAAAGAGGTCGTACGGATAGTATGATGGTTGCACGGCTGCAGATTATTGGCATCTGGTATAGATTTTTTTTTTTAATTTTGCAGTTGTAATCTAATTTTTTATTTTTTATTTTGTAGTTGTAATCTAATAGAATGATTGATATTATTTCAATTGGTGCAGAATTGTATGGACTGGAATAATTAATTGCTTGATTGAAATGAATTGTACTGACAAAAAAAATTAATTATCAAATTGTATGGTTGCCAATTAATTTGTACGAGCAGTATGAATTGTGCTTGAATTGCTCTGTACAGATTACTAATTGAACAACTTGTGCTTTAATTTCAGTGTATTGACTGTTAATTGGATGAATCATACAGTCGAGTAATTAATTCATTATACGACAGTAATAATTAATTCACCATACAAATATTTTAATTTAATCGTACAGTGACGACTGGTGGTAAAAATGCAGCATATGGAAGTATGGTCGACAGTTGTACAACTAAATTTCGTACAATTTGCATCAAAAAAATGGTGGTTATACGACACATCAATCTCTACAGTGAATGCTATGGAGGTTGTTGTTGTATGGTGACTGTAGGGACAGATGTTATTGAGAAGCGGTGATATGGTAGTACTCTACGGTGGTGGTAGAAGTACAGAAATTGATATATATATATANTTTGCAATTTAATGTTCTACTAGATATTATGGATGGGAATTTTTTGTTGACTGTAATTCACATTTCTTGTTATCTTGACCGGTTGTTTCTTTCAAATTCTTTTTTTTTTTCTCGATATGTCATCTAGACCTTTTTGTTTTTTTTCAATAAACTTTTTAAATGGCCAAAAGCCTAGTTGGTAGTCAAAGACCCAGAAAAAATCAGAGAAACTCTGATAATTTATGTGGCCAAAAGCCAATTCAGAATGGATTTGGTAAGAGCATGGCCGAAGGCCGGGATCAGACTTGCTTTATTTATTTTTTATTTTTTTTAGCTGGCAACGATTGTCTCTTCTGCATAAACTTTTAAATGGAAAAAAGTTAGTGTGGTCAATGATCGGGAAAAAATCAGAGAAACTCTAAATGAAAGTAGGTTGGCCAAAAGCCGGTTCAGACAAGGTCTGACAAGGAGACTGGCCAAAGGCCAGGATTAGAAAAATGAAGCTCTGATACTAAATGAGACGAACAAGGTTCGCTCACACAAGAGTTATCCAAAATACTTGGAATATAACAAAGTAATCCATGTAGGACTGTAAATAATATATAAAATATGAATATATAAGATAAGATAATAAGATACAATTGAGAATGAGGGCTCGTTTATATACCCATGCAAGGGTGCCCTTACCAATAGTCATGTCATTTGAGACATGTCTTTTCATTATTAATAGTTATTATTATTAATTAATTATTATGTTATTAATATCTATTTATATGTATATTTATGTTCATAACATTTCCTTCCCCTTAAAAATGCTTTGTCCTCAAAGCATACGTTATGGAAGACTTATCTCTTTCTCTAGCTTATAATTATTGTCTCATGCTTCTTCATTATTGAGTTAGTAATTGTTGAGGACGTGAGATGATAGGATATTCTAAGCGTTGAGCAGAATTGTCGAATTGTAAAGGAGTCTGCCCATCCTAATTCGATCTTCTATCTTAGCACACCATACAAATGGCTTGCACTAATTTTTGAAAAGGCCTTCAAGCATCTTCAACAAGCAATGGCATCTCATTAGAGATCAAAGTGTACGTAAAGAATATTTTTGATAGTTTCTTCTATGTGAAACTTATTTAAAAGAAACCATGCTAGTTGTTAATATATAATATGCATTATGTATTGAAAGAAACAATGACAATTGTTAGCAAATAAATCACAAAGCAATTAAAATTAAAGGAATACAAAAATAAAATATAGAAGAGCACAATACAAAAGAGACAAAACATATATGTAGTTCACCCAATGTGTGTTATTTCCACAGATAAATTTTCAATCCATATTTTACTCCTTCCAAGAAAGTAAAGGGATACAACCTACAACACATTTGTTGTAACTTCCTCTTCACTCCTTTTTATAGTCTCTTTCCCCTTTTTACCATGCTCTCTCATAATACACACACACTATAATGAAGTATCCTAATTCTTTTATTATCTTCATTACATATATTTCATGGGAATAATACTATGGGATACCAAAACCATGGGACACAAATACCATGGGTCACCAGTACCATGGGCCCAAAAAACCACCTGTTTACATAAAATATATTTGACTCTTTTATCGAATCACGTTTATCCTAACATTTCCCCCTTTAAACTTGATTTTTTTTTTTTCTTGACCAACTTCAACCAAACTAGCCAAGTGAGCCTTCACCACTCACCTCCTAGGTCCATCCTCCCTCAAATTCTATAACCATGGTATCCAAGAATCCCACATTCTCCCCCCTTTTTTCACATAGTTCTACATATATAATTTATCTGTAATTTACCAAGGGTATGCATGCCTAACTAGGTCTTACAGTTGTATTCCCATTTACATGCAAAAACATTGTTTAACAATCCATTGAATTGGGAAGATATCCAAGCTCTATAACCAACAATATCACAAAGAAATTCAAATTAAAGGAATACGGAAATAAAATATAGAAGAGAACAATACACAAGAGACAAAATATATATGGGGTTCACCCATTGTGGGCTATGTCCACAGAGAAATTTCCAATCCTTCTTTTATTCATTCCATCAAAGCAACTGGATACAACCTACAACACACCCCCTATAACTTCCTCTTCACTCCTTTTTAAGTATCTTCCCCCTTTTTACCGTTCTCTCTCATAATACATGCATACTATAATGAAGTATTCTAATAATTTTAAAGGCTTCATTACTTGTAATCCAAGAGAATAATACTACATGCTACCAAAGCCATGGGCCCAAAAAACTACTTGTTTACCTAAAATAAATTTGACTCTTTTACCGAGTCAGGTTTATCCTAACATTTCCCCCTTTAAACTTGACTTGGGGTTTCCCTTGACCAAATCCATCCAAATTGGCCAAGTGAGCCTTCACCGTTCACCTCCTAGTCCCAACCTCCCTCAAATTATATAACCAACGTATATGGGAATACCACATGCTACCCCCCCCTTTTTACCTAGGTCTACATCTAGACTTTATCGGTAACTTACCAGGCGTATGCATTTTTAACCATGTCTTACAATCGTATGCCCATTTAAATGAAAAACAAATATTTAAAAATCCATTGAATTAGGAAGATAATTAGGCTCCATACCCAACAATCTCCCTCTTGGACTTTGATTACAACAACCCCACCGCTACTACACCTGTTGGGATATGCTTCAACTTTGTACCTAGCAATTTTCTCATCGTCGCCATCATGCTTGAAGGCCAATCGAAAATGAGTAGGAACTTAGTTTCTCCCTAGTTACTACCTTTTTTAACATGTCTGCAAGATTCTGGCTAGTGTGTATCTTTTCCATGTTCAACTTTCCATCTTCCAAAAATTATTGTATGAAATCGTACATGGGCTATATATGGTTTGTATTAGAATGGAAGGTTGAGTTCTTTGGAATATGAATGACACTATGGTTTTCACTGTACAACCTACTATTTTCCTACTTCTTTCCCATTTCCTCCATAAACATCTATAACCAAATAATCTCTTTACTAGCCTCTATATAACAACATACCATGCTTCCTTTGTTGAAATTGCAACAACCTTCTGCAATTTCAAAATACAAATTACTATTGTCCACCTATAGTAAAAATATACCCTATGGTGCTCCTCTTGCTATCTGTATCACATGTCATGTATGAATCAACATATCCCTATAAAATAACTTTTGAATCTCCAAAACATAATTCCTAAGTAGTCATACCTCTCAAATAACCGAGAATCCACTTTACTACCTTCCAATGCTCTTTACCCGGGTTGTTCATATACTTTCTCACAATGCCCACTGCATGTGCAATATTCGACCTTATGCACACCATCACATACATCAAGCTGCTTATTGTCTATGTGTATGAAACCTTGGACATGCAGTCCATCTCCTCCCATGTCTTAGGACACATCTCCTTAATAAATTTGAAATGGTTATCCAAAGGTGTACTAATTTTTTTTTCATCCTATATTTTAAACCTTTCCAGCACCTTTTCTATGTACTCATTCTAATACAATGGTAATTTTCGATTTTTCATGTCTCTTGTTATTCACATACCAAGAATTTGCTTTGCAGCACCCAAATCCTTCATCGTAAATGAATTAGCTAATTTTCTTTTGAGCACATTTATATCTTGCATGTTAGACCCTACAATAAGCATGTCATTTACATTYRATAACAAGATAATATAGCTTCCATTATCTAGTCTCTTAAAATAAACACAATKGTCAGAATGACATCTACTATAAMTTTGTTATGTCATAAACCTGTCAAATTTAAAATACCACTGCCTTGGAKATTGCTTTAGGCCATACAAGTTCTTCTTCAACATGMAAACTRATTTTTCCTTCCCTTTGACCTCATACCCCTATGGTTGTCRCATATAAATATCTTCCTCCAAATCCCCATGGGGAAAGGATATCTTTACATCTAAGTTCTATATGAAAATCTTCTACTTCTAATAGACTTAAAATAGTTCTARTTCAAGTCATTTTAACAATAGGAGAAAATATTTCATCAAAAYYTRTACCTTTCKTCTATGAAAACCCCTTTACACCAGGTCTTCCCTTGTACCTCTTTTTGTCTCCATCTYCTTCTTTMAACTTGTACACCCATTTATTTCTCAATGCTCTTTTACCTGCAGGCAATGAAACCAAGTCCCAAGTCTATTTATATACCAAAGAGTCCATCTCCTCTTTCATGCCTTTCTCTCACTTCTTTCTCCTTTCTCCTGCATTGGTTCTTCATATCTTTCTTGTTCACCAAAATCAGTCAACAATAAATAATAGATTATAGGAGAGTACATTTGAGTGGGTTTACTTATCATAGTAGATCTTTTAACTACACTTGCAGGAGTTTGAGGTTCCTATTGTTGTTGAACATTCTGATTTTCTAGCACCTCCGATATTTCATTTTCTATAATTTCATCAAGCACTGGGTATTATGTGTTTTCCTTTTCATGTTTCTTTCCTTGCAACTGATCCATGTACATGACCTTCTCATTGAACACCACATTTGTACTCCTAATGATTTTTTGATTTTCATAATCCCATAATCAATAGCCAAGATCATTAGTTACTTCATATCCAATAAAAGTACACTTCTTGGATTTTGCTTCAAGCTTTGTTCTATTTTCTTTATTAATATAGACAAATGCATCACAACTGAAAGTCTTCAGAAATGAGTAGTTTTCATTTTTTACCTATCCATGCCTCCTCTAGAATTCCAATATCCAATGAACTTCAAGACCCTCTATTTATTAAGTATAGATATCCATAACTTTTTCCAAAACTGTAAGGGAAATCTTGTATGTAGTTTCATACTCCTTTCACACTGTATGATTGTCATGTTCATCCTTTTTGACATACCATTTCCTTGTGGTGTTCCTGGAACCATCTTATCTCTATGAATCTCATGGTATGAGAAGTAACTATCAAACTCCTTACTACAATATTCACCTCCATTATCTAATCTCAGACACTTCAACTTATTTCCTATCTCTTTCTCAACCAAAGCTTTGCATTTCTTAAATGTATCAAAAACATCATATTTTTTTAATGCAATAAACCTTAGTTTTCCTCGTCACATCATCAATAAAAGTAACATAATAATAAGATCTACCAAGAGATGATACCGAAGTTGGTCCCCATACATCTGTTTGCACAATCTCTAAATTTTCACTCTTCTTTCCCTTTCCAACTCTGATAAATTTGATTCTATACTATTTTCCATAAACATAGTGCTCACATAAATCCAAATTAGCCTACTTCAAATTTGGAAACAAATTCCTTGAGTGGAGAATATGCATCCCATTCTCACTCATGTGCCCAAGCCTATGATGCCATAATGTTTTATAAGCTCCCATGGAAACGGAAACAATAGAAGAGTCAACATTACTGGTACATAAATACAACATACATACCTTCTCTTCTTTTGTTATTCTCAGTGATTCTTTAGTGACCTTCCATGAATTGTCTATAAAGGTAACTATACATACTTCAATTTCCAATTGCCCCACTGAAATTAGATTTCATCTCAAATCAAGAATATGTCTCACCTCTTTTCAACAACCATCAGTTTCCATTTTGTAATTTTATATGTATCTTACCATTTCCAACAATTTTACATGGTTTATCATCACCCAAACAAACTTGTCCAAAATGACCTTAAAAATAATCCTGAAAATATTTCCTATGGGATGTGGCATGAAATGAAGCCCTTGAATCTACCACCCAAGAATCAACAATATTATCTAATGAATGGATTAAATCCAGGGATGATTTTAGGGGCTAAATTTCGCTCATGGGTTAATTTTCCATGGTTTTTCCAAAAATGATATTCACTATTTTAAACATGATTCGCCCATATTCTATAGGATAAAATTATTTTTACCTTAAAAATCGCCAAAAATTTATAAAAACTATATAAAATCCTTATAAATTTGAATATTTTTACAAAAATATTGTGAATCATTTATAGTTGGCATATGAAGGATTAGTAAGATTCGCCAAGGTTTATACATTTTAAAATAAATTTCCATCCTTAAAATCATCCCTGATTAAATCATCTTGCAACACATCACCTATTACATTTCCTTCCTGATTATTCTCCTATTGTCCATCTCCTTTTTTTCCTTTTAGAGAACAACAATCTTTCTTATTGTGTCCTTTCTTCCCACAATGCCATTATTCTAGTCTCCCTTTGGATTTGGATCTGCCCTTCTTAGACTTTCCATGATATCCTGGGATCTTTTCTCTTTCCCTTCGTCTTCCCATGTTCTCCATAGTCAAAGAATTACTTGATGTCTTACATGTTCTTTTCCATTTCATTTCCTCACTAAGGATGACACCAACAACATCATCAAACTTTAAAGTTTTTGAACCAGAGACATAATTACTCATATCCATGACCAATCCACTCCAACTTTCTGGTAATGAATAGAATCAAAATATCCCTAACCGCATCATCAAATTTTACTCCTACATAAGTTAATTGACATGATCGTGTTAAACTCATTCTAATGATCAACAATATACCCACCTTCTCACATCTTCATATTAAATAAACGCTTCATAAGAAATACTTTGCCAAAGGTTGATGGTTTTTCATACAGTCTAGCTAATGCCTTCATTAGATCCTCCATTGTCTTTTCTTTTCAGATCCTCTTGAAATGTTGAAAGTCATATTGTTCCTAGTGTCTTTCTGTCAAGAATCTCATTCTTCATCCTTCATAGTGATCGAATTCTTTGTTATTCCTCCCAATGGTAAGAAAAGAGTCTTCTAATATAGATAACCATCCATTTGCATCTTCCATAGCTGGTAGTTTTGGCCATTAAACTTCTCGACCAAAAACTTTCCTTCTTTGGCCATTGCTCCCACTCAAACCAAAAACCCTCCTTTCCTACGAGTTTATCCACCAAAAAAACCTTCGACTCTAATACCGGTTGTTAGGAAATAAATCATGAAACAAATAAAATTACAGGAATGCAGAAATAAAATATACAAAATAAAAAAACATATACATGGTTCACCCAATGTGGGATACTTCCATAGATAAATTTATAGTCCTTCTTTTATTCCTTCTAACAAAGTAAAGGGATACAAGCTACAATAGTGTAACTTTCATTTCACTCCTTTTTGTAGTCTCTTTCCCCTTTTTACCGTGCTCTCTCATAATACATGAACACTATAATGAAGCATCTTAATCCTTTTAAAGTCTTCATTACATGAGATTTGACTATTGTTGGCACAGGGGCAGACCTAGGGTTCACTCCAAGAGCACACCAACAAGCCCTATCTATTGTCCCTTTCGGCAACACCTGCGAAGAAGATGTAGTCTCACCTGAAGTAGCTAAGAGGGGGGTTGCAGGACAAAGATTTCTACAACCAGGGGAATATCAAGTGGAACTAATACAACAATACTGCAGCATTCATATATCTCTTATCAACTAGATCTACTTTGCGCAACTATAAATCTGATCTAACACAATAATGCAAATAACAGTATAACAATGACAGAGATCTAGGCATCAATCACACATATGACACAAAATATACATGGTTCACCCTCTCTCTAAGGATATATCCATAGAATTGTGCTTATGATATATTAAGATAAATCTTACAGTTCTGATCTGTGCTCTTAGTCAGTAGATCTTCTCTCTTCTTCTCTCTGTCTCCTTCCTTCCTGCGCACCTAGCTGCAAGACTTGATCTTCGCACCCAGCTGAAGATCTTACAATACCGTAAGGCTCTCACTCTCAACACTCCTCTCTCTCACAGTACAATAATCTCTTAACCAACAACAATTAATATTAATACCCAACAATAGTACCGACCTGACCTAGGTCCTCTCGACCTTTATTTATACCTTATAGTCCCTCACCGACAACCTTAGGTCGAAACCTAGGTGTCAAAACTCTAATTACCCAAAACCCTAGGTGTCTAAAACCCTAGGTCAACTTGACCCGCCTTTTCAGGGCTTCAACAACCTGTCTTTCCTCCCTTCTCACGCGATGCTCCAAAGCCTCCAAAGGTGGATTTCTCTACCTGCTTAGTTTTCCTCAATATATCTTCCTTGTTGATCTGTCATCCTCGATCTCCTCATCCAACGGATTTCTTTTCCGTACTTTGATCTGGATTTTCTTCTCTTTTTCTTACTTTGACCCAGTGAAAGTCACTGTGTCTCCCACGCAGTTTGCGTTTGACCTTTTCTTCCTTGATCTTCACTTCCTTCCATAACTGAGGACCAACAGGCCCCCAAAACTCACCTGTGACTCGTCTCGAGGCACTTCATATCTGATCCTTCAGTTTCACTTCGAATTTTGACTGGACAATGGAACTTTTTCTTTCTGCATTATTCCTCCTTCCCATCCTTGTGTAGACTATCTTTTCTATGTCTAGTACCCAGTTTCAACTGCATTTGGTACCTGGACCCTTTTCTCCTGTCTTTTACTGAGTGTTGCGAGGTAGCTGGTTGTCATAATACAACTTCAGCTGACTCCCATTCACTAATCCTTCTTTCCATTCTCCCTTCAATGTCTTTAGTTGCGCAACTCCTCCTTCTGTAACATAGGCGATCTCACATGGTCCAAGCCAATGCGTTTTGAACTTCCCTGGATGTCTTATAAATGTACTATCATACACCAGTACTAAATCACCTTGCTTAAATGCCTTCTTCTTGATGTGTTTGTCATGATAGGACTTCTCTCTTTCCTTCTATACCTGCTGATGGAATCCTGCAATAAATATGTCTTCTTCTAGTTCAACCAGCTGGGCAAGCCTCTGATGAACAATTCCAGTATCATCTATGTCTGTAAATGTAGCAATTCTTAAGCTTGGTACCAATTACTCCATCGGGAAAACAACTTCGAGACCATAAACCAACTTGGAAGGGGTTTGCATTGTTAATTTCTTGAAAGTGGTTCTATAAGCCCAGAGTACTGTTGGTACTCTTAAATCCCAGTCATCTCTGTTCACACTGCAAATCTTTGTCAATGTTGTGTCCAAGATTTTGTTGAATGCTTCAATCATTTTGTTTGCTTGTGGATGGTAAGGTGTACTCTTATGATGGTGAACTGCAAATTCTTCAGTCAAGGCTTCAACTATCTTGTTGATGAAATGAGTGCCTTGATCCATCATAAGGGTCTTAGGGCATCCAAACCTGGTTATTATGTTAACAAATATAAAACACGCAGCCATAGTTGCACTACAGTCCTTGACTGTTCTTGCTTCATCCCATCTAGTCAGGTATTTTGTCGCAGTGATAATGTACCCTACTCTTGTGCGCTTTCCTGGTGGGTTTATAGGTCCCACAAAATCAATGGACCACTTTTCAAATGCTTGTAGGGTCATCTGTGGTGCTAGTGGCACTTCATCTCTTCAGGATGGTTTTCCAACTCTTTGGCATACATCACAAGCTCTGGTATACTCTTTATCATCTTTGTAAAGTAGGTCACCAAAGGCTAGCTCGCAGAACCTTCTGTGTAGTTTCTTTCCTTGCGTAATGTCCTCCTGAGATGCCTTCATGAGCTTCAGCGAGGATCAGCATGATTTCTACCTCCATCACACATCTTCTTAGTATCTCATCAGGTCCCATCTTATATAGTTGACTAGCTATCAGTGAAAATTCTTCAGGGCACACCACTAGTTGTTTCTTCTGATAAATTGTATACTCATTTGGAGCCACTCCTGTTGATAGGAATTGGACTATGTCTGTGAAGTGGTCATCCATCTTCCTAATGGTGAGCAGTTGTGCATCCGGTAATTTATTCTCTAGACTAGTGGATTCTTCTCCATGTTCCAACCTCAACAAGTGGTCAGGTCCCTTGTTCATTCTTCCTGGCTTAACTATGATCTCAAAATAATATTCTTGAAACAGGAGAAGCCATGTGCATATTCACCCCCCTGACACTGGCTTGTTGACTAGGTACTTTGGCACAGAGTGATCATTAAACATTTTAAAGTGTCCTCCTAGTAAGTATTGGCGGAATTTTTGCTGTGTGTGCACCATGGCTAATCCTTCTCTCTCTGTAGTAGTGTAATTGATTTCAACTGTAGATAGATTTATGCTGGCAAATGCTAATGGATGGTCGATATCCCCTTCTCCAGGTTGTGCCAATACTGCTCCTAATGCAATAGAAGACACATCGACATGCACAAGAAATTCTCTACTCTAGTCTGGAAAGACCAGAATCGATGCAGCCACCATCTTTTGTTTCAGTGTGTCGAAGATCTGTTGGCATTCGTCTGTCCAACCAAACTGACAATCTTTCTTTAATAACTTCTCCATTGGCACAGTAATTTGAGCATATCCTTTGATAAATTTCCTGTAATAGCCAATATGTCCTAGGGCAGTGCGCAGTTGTTTGACAGAAGTAGGAGGGGGTAAGCCGACTATAATTGCATTTTTGATGGATCAACCAACAATCCTTGCTTGCATACAATATGTCATAATAATACTCCAAATGGTGAGAAAAAGATGCACTTCTTCAAATTTAAAGCAATTTGACACTACCTTAATTTTTCCAACATTAGTCTTAGACATTCAATATGATTTTTTAGCAAACTTAAAACAGTCCAGTCATCAAAATAGGCTTCTAAAAACTTATGAAAAAATTCTTTGAACGCTTCGACCACCACCCTGGAGAAGATGGATGGGGCATTCTTTAGTCCAAATGGCATCACTGTGTATTGGTAGGATCCCCATTATGTGGAAAATGTGGTCTTGTGGTGGTTCTCCTTGGCAATCTGGATCTGATGGTATCTTGAAAACTCATTTGTAAAAGAACATACCTCCTGGCCTCCCACATTATCCAATACTTCATCTGTGAATGGTGTAGGGAAAGGATTGTGAAAACAAACATCATTTATATTCTCGATATCTACGCAGATCTTGATCTCGCCTGTCTTCTTGTCTTGCACCACCATAGGGCTGATCCACTCCGACTCTTCGACGGGTTCAATAATCCCTGCTTCTAACATTTTGTCGAGCTCAATCTTCTCTTTTTCCTTATATTTCAAGTTCAATCTGTAGGATCTTTGCTTGACTGGTTTCACATCTGGTTTCACATCTGGTTTCAAAGGTATTCTCATCTCTCCCATAGGTCCTTTGATACCCTTCATATCATTGAACTTGGTAAAAAACAAGTCCTGATACTCGTGTAGTAATTCTGTAATTTCGTCAATGGTAGTAGTATCCTAGTAATCTACGACATTGGCAAGCTTTGGTGTCTCCTCTATCCCAATATTTAATTTATTTATCTTGATTGGTTTTCCAATGAATGGTAGCTCAACTCCTGGTCCTTCCACATTTCTGTGGCCTTCTGTCTCAGCAATGTGTACCTTCCTCGGATCATCATCTACGTTGGCATTAATGTTGTAACATCCTTGTAGTTTCTGGAATGGCACAGTCCATTCATCCTCTTCTTTCCCCAAAGGGAGGCTAGATGCCTCCTTAAATACTTTCTTCCTCACAATCTTTAGTGCTTGATCTACTGAAGGAAATTCACTTTCAAACAAAAAGGTGGTTACAAAATTCTAAAGCATACCTTCCCAATCTGAAGTGACGAGGCGCAGCTCTGCTTGAAGGTACCAGTTAATAGGGGTCGTGTCCAGCGTGTTAATGAATCTGTGTACCCATTTTTCTCAAGGAATTTCATTCCAGGCTTATTCGCAGCTTCGCACATGGTCCTTTGGGAAGCTTTGACCTTTGTACCTCACTTTGTAGCTTCCTACTTCTGTTGAGAATCGTGCTATCATTAAGGTTCGACATTGTGTTCAGTCTGTAATATTGTGTTTGTGCGTCCCCCACCATCTTGCTAGTGTAGCTTTCAGGGCCTCATCCATAGCCAACATCCTCTATTGTGCTAGTATACTTCTCTCAAAATCTGAGAGGAAGGCTTCTAAAGGGTTCAAACCATCAAAGGTAGGCACGTTACTTATTGTTGTACCAATCCAACGAACTTCTCTGGTCAGTCGAGAACATCTTCTTGTGGATACTTCATACATCTAGTTCTACCAGTTCTCCAACTCTTCTTTTGAATCTAATGAACATGTGATGTCACTTCGCCAACTTAGATTTCCATCGGCAATAGGGTTGATACAATCCTGCTATCTGGCTGTTAATTTATATATGTTTTCTAGCTCATATGTGTGGTCTTATTTTCTGATGGGATCTATATATCGCTGACCCTCATCTGGATCTAAGGGTGGAATGAACCTAAGGCCATCTCTTTCAAATTCCATGTGTCTTTTCTTTAAATCAACAACAGAAGAATTGTCGAAGGCCCAATCAATTATAGCAATGCAGGGTAAGGGGAACTGTCATCAACAATTTCAATTACCTCAAAATCTGCAAAGGTCCTAACTCTGTTGATGTCCACAGGGACATGCTCAAATCATCCAAATGGGCTGACAGCTTGTTGATTAGCCATTCTAATCTTGATAGGGGAATAGATCAACTTCGTTTTTCCCATTAGTGCCCAAGTTTTCTTTATCATGACATTGACCTCCGACCCTAAGTCGAGCACGACATAGTCTATATCATACTCTCCTATTTGAGCATTCAAATGTAATTCTTTGTTTGTTTTTCTCTTCTTACCAATATGGTGTACTTCCATGTTTAGTAAGGGGTCTACCTTTCCTAGATTATACTTCCCGATTAGGTTCTGTAACTCTTGCACAACATTCTCATCCTGAATTAACTTAAGACAAGTGTAAAAAAATTCGATGAGTTTACTTACTTCTTTTCCTTCTTTCGGTGGACCTGATTGATCAAATGCCTGAGGCATTCCATACTCTTTCATTTCTAGTCGCGTTTTAGATGAGGATCCTTGGTCCCCCTTGAACTCCTGTCTTGATTCCTCGAAGATTTGTCTTTCTTTCCTTGCATCGAAAGCCTGAGTCTTCTCCATAGCTTTCCTGATACCTGACACTTCTGCGATCTTTCTTTGGATTTTTCTATCTTCTCTTGTAACAACACCTCCTCGAGTAATAACAATGACTCTAGGGTCTGTTCCATGCATTTTGGCATATATTAGTTGCACTTGTGGGTTTTGTTGGGGTCCTCATCTTTCCTGAAGCTTAGCCAACAACACATGGAATTCTTCTATAACATGCTCGAAAGAGTTACAGTAATTGTAGGTTATGCAAGGATTCTAACAATCCCTTGCCAAGTGTCTTAGCTACATGCAGTTATAATAGATTATTTGTCCTCGGCCTCGATCCATACCTCCTCCTTGTCCTATTCCTCAGTATCCACCATGAGGATTGAATTTTCCTCTCCCTGGAGAGTTGTACTATGGAGTGTTTCCTTCTTGCTGTACTTCACCTTGAATCTTGTATATGTCCCTTGACCTCTCATGCATGAGATCGTAAGCTCTACAATCTCGATCATCATGCCCCACTGATTTATAGAATGTGCAATACAAGTTTGCGGGTGTTTGAACATACTTCTGCATTTAATAGCACTCACCTGGGCGATACCTATTTCTGCATACATCACACCAGGGTAGGTTAACTTGATTCAATATGCTTAGCACTCCTGAGGCCAAATCCTCATGAAATGAGGGACAATGTTCCTTATCGTGACTTTCAGATCTGCATCTTACACACCAAATATCTTATCTTTTGTCCTTCCCCTTGTCTTTCTTCATATCCTCGACCTACAGAGACAAACTAGTCAACTGGCTCAAGATCTGGCTCATGCTTGAGCTACATTCTCCCATAGGTGTTAATTCAAGCTTCATGGAGATACTTCTGCTTGCGATGCAATATTCTACTGCATCAGAGGGACTCTGATGTGTGGCAACATTGTCATGATGAGCCATTCTTTTTTCTGTTCATCAAGGATCTGAAAGTTAATTGGCCTGTTAGGGTCTTGAATCTCTGGTCGAACTCCCAAACAGGTTATGCTACCTTTTGTTTGATCTCTTTTAGCTTTGTAATACATTGTGACTCTGAATTAGGTTTCTTAAACTCTGTAATCAGTGCATGCTTGATCTCATTCAGTGGCTTAGGCTGCGCCAGTCCTTGGACAAGTTTCATGTACCAGCTCAGCGCGCGGTCCCTTAGAGTAGTGCTGAACTAGGTTCTCGTGATGGCTTCGTCGGTGATACTTTTAATATTTCGGATGACATCACACAAGAAACAGTGTTGATCAGGATCTTTAGATCCATCTCCGCTGAATATAGGGACCCTCATCTCATCTACCATAGAGTTCCCTAGGCTTCCTGTCTGAGTATAGGCTGAGTTGCTAGTGACAACACTCTTAAGACTCTGGTGGTTTGGATTATTCTAGCTGCTTGGTGATATTGAAACAAAACGAGGGTTAATGTTACTTACTTCAATAATCTGCACATTTCTTGAGGTTTCTGGCTTGCTTTGGTGAAGTTCTTCAGCTTCCCCTTCTTTTGTTCTGGTGGGTTCTGAATGTTCTTCGTCGGTTAGATCTACCTCTTCTCCCTTGTAGAAACCCTCTTCTCTATAGTTTTGTTTAAACAGGTTCTCAAGGTGAACCCCTCTGAATACTCTTCCACTGCGCGTATGTCTAGCTTCTATGTCGTTTTCGCTGTCACTGTTTGAATTTTTGAACATTAGCCTTTTCAGGTCCAACCAATCTACTGTATCTTCAAGACATTCTTTTCATGCAACAACATCTTGATTCTCAGCTTCAGAAAGTGCAAATATTTTTCTCTGGGTCCTTTGAAAAAGAATCTCTCAGCTTGGCTATATGATTCTACCCTATCAACAACAAACTCGGTGATATACCCTCCAATGGTACTATCAAACCAATTATCTACTGCTCTGGATACAACGTTGTCAACTTTCTTGACCTTCTGGATTAGTGCTAGTGTCCAAACCACAAGAGGTCTAGATCTAATCTCGAACTGGGTATCGGCTAACCTAGCCAACCACTCAAACAACTCTTTGTGGATTCCTCCAAAGAAGATCTCGTGAATGTCAGTGAAGATGTATCTTTGTAGCCAATCTTCAGTACTTAGTTTAGGGTTCTTGTTTTGGGCTTCATCGAAGTCCCTCTCTTGATCCTCTATCCACTTCTGAATCTCTGTCTTCGATGGGAACCACCTTGACATTCCCTTAAAATTATTCTAGTCCCAACAACAAAACCATTTGTTGGCACAGGGGAAGACCCAGGTTTCACTTCAAGAGTGCACCAACAATCCCTAGCTACTGGCCCTTTCGGCAACACCTGCGAAGCAGATGTAGTCTCACGTGAAGCAGCTAAGAGGGGGGTTGTAGGACAAAGATGTCTACAACCATGGGAATATCAAGTGGAACTAATACAACAATACTGCAACATTCATATATCTCTTATCAGCTAGATCCACTCTGCGCAGCTATAAATCTGATCTAACACAATAATGAAAATAATAGTATAAAAATGATAGAGATCCAGGCATCAATCACACATACGACACAAAATATACGTGGTTCACCCTCTCTCTAGGGATACGTCCACAAAAATGTGCTTATGATATATTAAGATAAAGCTTACAGTTCTGATCTGCGCTCTTAGTCAACAAATCTTCTCTCTTCTTCTCTCTGTTTCCTGCCTTCCTGCGCACCCAGGTGCAGGACTTGATCTTCGCACCCAGCTAAAGATATTACAATACCAGAAGGCTCTCACTCTTATCACTCCTCTCTCTCACAGTACAATAATATCTCAACCAACAATAATTAATATCAATACCCAACACTAGTACTGACCCGACCTAGGTCCTCTTGACCTCTATTTATACGTTATAGTCCCTCATCGACATCCTTAGGTCGAAACTTATGTTTCAAAACCCTAATTACCCAAAACCCTAGTTGTCTAAAACCCTAGGTCAATTTGAGAAACCTTTTTAGGGCTTCGTAAGCTTGTCTTTCCTCCCTTCTCATGCGGTGCTCCAAATCATCCAATGGTGGCTTTCTCTGCTTGTGGAGTTGTACTCAATCCATCTTCCTTGTTGATCTATCATCCTCGATCGCCTCATCCAACAACTTGCTTTTCCATACTTTGCATTGGCTTTTCTGTTGTTTTGCTTACTTTGACCCAGTGACAGTCACTGTGTCTCCCACGTAGTTCACGTTTGACCTTTTCTTCCTCGATATTTGCTTCCTTCCATAACCAAGGGCCAACAGGCCCCCCACACTCACCTGTGACTCGTCCTGAGTCACTTTAGTTCTGATCCTTCCGTTTCACTTTGACTTTTGACTACATAGTGAAGCCTTTACTTTCTGCTTTATGCCTCCTTCCCATCCTTGTGTAGACTGTCTTTTCTATGTCTGGTACCCAGTTTCAACTACACCTGGTGCCTAGACCCTTTTCTCCTTGCTTTTATTAAGAGCTACAAGGCAGCTGGTTGTCATAATACAACTTTAGCCGACTCCCATTCACTAATCCTTCTTTCCATTCTCCCTCAATATCTTCAGCTGCACAACTCCTCCTTCTGTAACATAGGTGATCTCATATAGTCCAACCCAATGCGTTCTGAACTTCTTTGGATGTCTTATAAATTTACTGTCATACACCAGTACTAAATCACCTTGCTTAAATTCCTTTTTCTTTATGTGTTTGTCATGATAGGCCCTCTCTCTTTCCTTCTATACATGCTGATGGAATCCTGCAATAAATATGTATTCTTTTAGTTCAACTAGCTGGGCAAGCCTTGTTGAAATTACTAAGATAACTGAGAGGGGGGGTGAATCAGTTGTTACTGTGCTTAAACAATTTTAATTCAATTAAACCATTTTTAATCTTTCTCCAAGTGATCATCAATATTATACAACATATGAACAACACAAATAATGAGCATCAGTCACACATAAGATATAAACAGAGACATATTTTCACGAGGAAACCCATAAAGGGAGAAAACCTTTTCTTATTCGAAATGATAGGCAGTCTTTTAAGTTCTATACATCATCTATAGTTGAGCACCAACTCAATGTGAGGCTACTACCTCTGTTTTACAAGATCCAACTTGTTTGAGAGCACCGACTCTCTGGTTTCTCTAGAACCCACTAGAAGGAAGCACCAACTCCCTGAGTGTTCCAGCACTGACTCGATGGAAGCACCTACTTCCACTTATACAAGCACCAACTTGCATACAAAAAACTCTGTGTTTTCCCAAGCACCACCCTGCCACCCTGTTTTCTAGCCACAACTAGATGGAAGCTACAACACCCAATATTCAAGCATCAACTTGAATATCAGAGGACCACAATCCTTCCTAGCACAACCCTACCTCCCTGATTATAAATAAATTACTGAATAACCAACAATACATATATATCAATTCTTACCACTTCTTCACTATTCTGCAATTCCTTCTGCTCTGTTCACACTTGGATTGACTTGTTGTCTCTTTCTTTTTGTTCTTTCTCTATCCTTATCATGATTCTTTGATATGTGCACATTCTTCTCTCTTCACCTTTTCTGTTCTTCTCAGCTTCTGTTCCTTATCTCTAAGATTCCTTCACACTACACATACTATAATTTTACCTTTCTACAGTTCAACTCATTTTTTAGTCAAAACAGCCAGCCTTACACAGTCCCTACATCTCTCCTTTTATACACACCATCCTCATCAATTACACCTCAAATCTCCTTGGGCAAAGACAAAACCGTCTCAGCAACTGAATCGCCAACCGATCAAGAACCATGATTCGATTTTCTGCTAACTGAATCGTAACTGAACAGTTAATCGTAAAGATCAACAGTAGCCCTTCGATCAGATTTTGAATTGACAAGCACCATTGGATTAAATTCATAAGGTCTTGCGTTTATCCCATATGCCCACTGGCTTGATCAAAATGCATTTCACATTTCACATTTTAGCAATCCTGTGTCCAAGGGTCTCGACACTCCAAGTTACGATCCCAAAAATGGAGCTTATCTTCATGTTAGCTTATCCCTCTCATATGATCATCGGCGGTGACCACAGCCTATGCCAAAAGGCGTTTCTCAAATTCACATATCGACATTCCTATGATGAAAGGTCTCGACACTCCATGTCACAAACTCTGAAATGGAGCTAGGCTTCTCTAGCTCTGCTCTCCAGCTCTCGATGATGTGACCACGAGATAAGACCATTGGCTTGTCCTTTGAGCACTTCTTTCTTCATATTAATGGTCCATAACTTTTATGATTCGACGGTCCAGATCTTTTCGGGATTTCACATATCGCGAGTTTGAAGTGTAAGAGCACCTCCTTCCTTTGACTTTCTTGGTCAGCGAAAATATGATCTATCGTCACATGTCTTCTAGATCCAATGATTGAGATTATATCACGATTTCGTAACTTCACGGGCCTTCGTCATGCCTGATCAATGGTCCACGATATCCCTTTGATCAATGACTTAGATTAAATCATGGTTTTTCATTTTATGATTTCAAAGGATAGAGCACCTCCTTTGTTTGACTTTTGAGTCAGCGAAATGCCAATCGCTCGCCATGTGTCCTACTTGAAGATGGATGATCCTCCTACTTTCGTGATTTTGTAGGCCCACTTCATCTTGTACGTAAATATCATGCTCCTTCTTATGGATCCAATGACGGTCAGTCTTCAAGCTCAGATCTAATGCCTGAGATCTGTTCTCTTATACTGCACGTTACTCCTATCTGAATTCATATCTAACAGTCATCGGGGATACTGAATGAGATCCAACGACCACCGTTTCTCTTCATAGTTGATCTTTCCATTGCCATAATATCATCTCTCTACTGATCGTGCTGATATTTTCCATCAATGGAAAACACACATACTCTACCTTTGTCTGAGAACATGCCAATAATCTCCTCCTTTGGCATTGATGGCAACCCCTTGAAGAACATCCAACTTGACCATCCTTGTAATTACCACACCAACCCCTTGAAGAACATCCAACTTCTTTACAATCCTTTCTCCCTCCTTGAAATCAATGTCAAATAAGAAACACGCTCCCCCTGAGCTGTTGCAGTACATGTTGAGGGTATCAGATATTCAACCAACACAAACTCCCCTTGATAAGATGGACCCTCTTAGTTTGACAGTGAGATCACGTGCAACTTTTGGCGAAGATATCGAAAATGTGTGGCTGCTAACGGTTTAGTAAAGATATCAACAATTTGTTCTGTGGAAGGTATATAATTCACCTAAACAATTATGTTTGTAACTTGTTCTATGAGAAAATGGTATTTTATTGGTATGTTCTTAGATTTTGAATGAAGTACAGGATTCTTAGAGAGACCGATGGCACTGGTGTTATCACAATGAAGTGAAATGGGATTAGTGTAAGTTACCTTCAAATCTGCAAGAGTTTGTATCATCCATAAAATTTGTGTGCAACAAGTAGCCGCAGCAATGTATTCTGCCTCTGTAGTTGATAATGAAATGGATCCTTGCTTTTTACTAAGCCATGCTACTAATGAGTCACCCAGGAAGAATGCTCCTCCACTAGTGCTTTTTCTCTTAGCAACACAGTTTGCCCAATCAACATCTGAATAAGTATTTAGCTGAAAGTTCTGATTTCTGGGATACCACGGACCGTAATTCATTGTGCCCTTCAAGTACTTGAATATTCTTGTTACCTCTACTAGATGACTTTGTTTAGGAGCAGACTGATAGTGACCTACCATTCCAACAACTTGCATTATATTAGGACGGGAAGCTGTGATGTACAGAAGACTGCCTATCATTGATCAGTTTGTCCTTTGATCAACATCGGGTGAAATATCATCTTTACTGAGCTTGCAACCAACCACCATAGGTGTACTAACATGAGAAGAATCTTCCATCTGAAATTTATTCAACATCTCTTTCAAATATTTTTCTTGTGAGATAAGTATTCTTGCAGAACTCTGTTTAACTTGTAAGCCAAGAAAGTATGATAGTTCTCCTATCATGGACATCTCAAACTCTGTTTGCATAGATTTATCAAATCACTGGACAGAGGGTTCATTAGTACAACCAAAAATAATATCATGTACACAAACCAAAACAACTAGTAAATTATCACCTTCAGACTTAATGTAGCGATTGTTGTCAACAATACCTTTCTTGAATCCTTTGTCTTGTAAGAATTTGTCCAGTCTATAATACCAAGCTCGGGGTGCTTGTTTTAGTCCATATAGAGCCTTCTTCATTTTACAAACATAGTTAGGATTATCTGTCAATGTGAATCCTTTAGGTTGTTCCATATATACTTCTTCCTCTAGATCTCCATTAAGAAATGATGAATTAACATCCATCTGACACACTTTAAAGTTCTTATGACATGAATATGCAAGAAACATTATGATAGCTTCCAATATTGCCACTTGTGAAAAAGTTTTATCAAAATCCTGACCTTCAACTTGTGCATACCCTTTACAGACCAATCTGGCTTTATTTCTAACAATTTGTCCTTTTTCATTCATTTTATTTTTGAACACCCATTTGGAACCTATTACATTCTTGTCTTCAGGTCTAGGAACAAGTTCTCAAGTATTGTTCTTCTCAATATGATCAAGCTCTTCATTCATAGCTCTAATCCAATCATCATGTTGGCTGGCTTCCTCAAAAAAATTTGGTTCAGTCATAGATAAAAAGGCAACATGAGATTGTTATGAGTCTTTAATCAATTTCCTTCTTGTCTGAACTCCTTTATTTATATCTCCAATTATCTGATCTTTAGGATGATTCTTTCTAACAATTCTGAGAGGTGATTTTTCTTCTTTCTGCTGATTTGTGTCAGCCGAAGTATTAATATCTTCATCTAATTTAGTTTCTTCTCTTTCTGATCCTTGGCCTTGCTCATCTTCGTTTTCAATTATATCTTTTGTGCTTGGTTCAACACTGCTTACATTTCATACCAGGATTTCTTCATCCACTTTTATGTCGATACAATCAACCAATTTATGAAGCCTCTTATTGTAGCATCTGTAACCTTTACTGCTTGTAGCATACCCTAAGAATATACCTTCATCATCCCTGTCATCATATTTGCCAATATTTTCATCATTATTCTTGATATAACATTTACTCCCAAAGACTTTAAA
>JASDQU010100505.1:76503-91011 GCA_032191745.1 Picea mariana | reverse complement strand
CATTTGTGGTGCTAGTGGAATTTCATCTCTTCGGGATGGTTTTCCAACTCTTTGATATACATCACAGGATCTGGTATACTCTTTAGCATCTTTGTGTAAAGTAGTCCACCAAAGGATACCTCGCAGAACCTTCTGCACAATTGCTTTCCCTGCGTAATGTCATCCTGCGATGCCTTCATGAGCTTCTGCAAGGATCAGCAGGCACTCTGCCTCCATCACACATCTTCTTAGTATCTCATCAGGTCCCATCTTATATAGCTGACCAACTATCAGTGAAAAGTCTGCAGCCCGCACCACTAGTTGTTTCTTCTGGGAAATTGTATACTCACTTGGATCCATTCCTGTTGATAAGAATTGGACTATGTCTGTGAAGAGGTCATCCATCTTCCTAATGGAGAGAATCTGTGCATCCGGTAATGTATCCTCCAGACTGGTGGGTTCTTCACCATGTTCCAACCTCGACAGGTGGTCGGGTCCCTTGTTCATTCTTCCTGGCTTAACTATGATCTCAAAATCATATTCTTGAAACAAGAGAAGCCATCTGCATAGTCACCCCCCCAACACTGGCTTGTTGACTAGGTACTTCAGCATAGAGTGATCAGTAAACATTTTAAAGTGTCCTCCTAGTAAGTAATGGTGGAAACACCATGGCTAATACTTCTCTCTCTGTAGTAGTGTAATTGATTTCAGTTGTATATAGATTTCTACTGGAAAATGATAATGGATGGTCGATCTCCCCTTCTCTAGGTTGTGCCAATACTACTCCTAATGAAATAGAAGACACATCGACATGCACATGAAATTCTCTGCTCCAGTCTGGAAAGACCAAAATGGGTGTTGTCACCATCTTTTGTTTCAGTGTGTCGAAGCTCTGTTGGCATTCATCTGTCCAACCAAACTGACAGTCTTTCTTTAATAACTTCTCCATTGGCATAGTAATCTGAGCATATCCTTTGATAAATTTCCTGTAATAGCCAGTATGTCCTAGCGCAGTGCGTAGTTGTTTGACTGAAGTAGGAGGCGGTAAGTCGACTATAATTGCAATTTTTGATGGATCAACCAACAATCCTTGCTTGCATACAATATGTCCTAATAATACTCCAAATGGTGAGAAGAAGATGCACTTCTTCAAATTTAAAGAAATTTGACACTGTCTGCATTTGTCCAACATTAGTCTTAGACATTGAATATGATTTTTCAGCAAACTAAAAACAGTCTAGTCATCAAAATAGGCTTCTAAAAACTTATGAAAAAATTCTTTGAATGCTTCGACCACCACCCTAGAGAATGTGGTTGGGGCATTCTTTAGTCCAAATCGCATCACTGTGTATTGGTAGGATCCCCATTCTGTGGAAAATGTGATCTTGTGGCGGTCCTCCTTAGCAATCCGGATTTGATGGTATCCTAAAAACCTATCTATAAAAGAATCTACCTCTTCGCCTCCCACATTATCCAATACTTCGTCTGTGAATGGTGTAGGGAAAGGATCATGAAAACAAGCATCATTCAGCTTCCTGATATCTACGTAGATCCTAATCTCACTTGTCTTCTTATCTTGCACCACCATAGGGCTGATCCACTCCAACTCTTCGACAGGTTCAATAATCCCTGCTTCTAACATTCTATCGTGTTCAATATTCACTTTTTCCTTATATTTTGGGTTCAATCTATAGGGTCTTTTCTTGAGTGGCTTCGCATCTGGTTTCAAAGGTATTCTCATCTCTCCCATAAGTCCTTTGATACCCTTCATATCATTGAACTTGGTCAAAAACAAGTCCTTATACTCGTGCAGTAATTCTATAATTTTGTCAATGGTAGCAGCATCGTAGTAATCTCCGACATTGGCAAGCTTTGGTGTCTCCTTTGTCCCAATATTGACTTTATTTATCTTCATTTTCTGTCCAATGAATGGCATCTCAACTCGTGGTCCTTCCACATCCTTGTGGCCTTCTGTCTCAACAATGTTTACCTTCCTCAGATCATCGTTTGTGTCAGCATTAATGTTGTAACATCCTTGTAGTTTCTGGAATGGCGCAGTCCATTCATCCTCTTCTTGCTCCAAAGGGAGGCTAGATGCCTACTTAAATACTTTCTGGCTCACAATCTGTAGTGCTTGATCTACTGAAGGAAATTCACTTTCAAACAAAAATCTGAAGCATACCTTCCCAATCTATAGTGATGAGGTGTAGCTCCGCTTGAAGGTACCAGTTAATAGGGGTCGTGTCCAGTGTTTTAATCAATCTCTGTACCCATTATTCTTGAGGAATGTCACTCCAGGCTTCTTCGTAGCTTCGCACATGGTCCTTTGGGCAGCTTCTACCTGTGTACCTCACTTTGCAGCTTCCTACTTGTGCTAAGAACCGTGTTGTCATCAAGGTTCGACATTATGTCCAGTCTGTAATATTTCTTTTGTGTGTCCCCCAACATCTTGCTGGTGTAGCTTTTAGGGCCTCATCCATAGCCAACAGCCTTTGTTGTGCTGTTACACTTGTTTCAAAATCTGAAAGGAAGGCTTCTAGAGGGTTCATACCATCAAAGGTAGGCAAGTTACTTATTGTTGTACCAATCCAATGAACGTCTCTAGTAAGTCGAGCACATATCCTTGTGGATACTTCATACATCTGGTTTTCCAGTTCTCCAGCGCTTCTTCTGAATCTAATGAACACGCCTTGTCACTTCGCCAACTTAGATTTCCATCGATAGTAGGGTTGATATAATCCTGTTGTCTGGCTGTTAATTTATATATGTTTTCCAGCTCATATGCGCAGTATTCTTCTCTGATGGGATCTGTATATCGAGGAACCTGTTGGCAATCATTTCACATTTTTACCCTATCCTAATAAGCTACCTACACCAGTGTTTTGCAACCCTTGATTTTCATCTCAATCTTTGAATAAAACGACACTATTATTTCGTGCATTTGCACACCTGCCTTTGTTCTCGTTTTCACGACTGCAAGTGTGAAAACTTTGATTTCAAAGTCACGTCAATGGTATTAAAATCATCACTGGATTATTATGGTCACTCTTGTCTATGTTTTCACTGCATTTCCAATTTAATTATAGTCGCACAGTTGGCAATAATATAAGATCTTTACTCATTCGACATTCTTTAATTGTTAATATGATTTTATTTTTTATAAGATTGTGATGATATTATAATGACTGTCATTGCGTCCTTAATACATTGGTGGTTTGATGTTCTATAGTCTTTCGTCGATTTCCTTGACACATTGGTTTCATGAAAACATTGATGTTGTGGTTAGACCCTTGGTGTAATCATTTCATATAACACATATTTGATATGATCGAACCCTTAGTGTTGATTTCAAATCATTGTTTCGGTTTTAAAACTATGCAAACGCTATGCTTATGCAAATTTTTGAGGTTGACTTACCATAGATTTCATTAATTGTTTGAATGGCAAATTTTTGAGGTCGCTTTCAAATCTTTCTTCGCTGGTGTGTTTTGTTTCCATTTATGCTTATCAGTCTTTCTTTTGAAACACACATGCCTGCATCATGAACTGGTCAGACAAAGAAAATAGGAAATTCTTTCTCTAAAATGACTGCTGAAAATTTGTCTAAACATCAATTATAATATACTTCTGAAATTTACAGCCATGTTGGCAAAGACTGTTGTTTGAAAGAAGTTAACTGATTTCGATCTATGAGTAAAGCCTATCGCGATCATCTATTATCTTCTTACGCTGTCCCTATTCCTTAAAGGAATGACTCAGAAGATGTCTCCCTGCTTTAGAAGGTTGGTTCTGTAAGTAAACCATCTTTGGATCTTAATGAAGGACAATTCTAAAAAATTCTGTTGAGGTCTGTAAAAAATATGTTAAAATATCATAATTTTCAGCGTCACCCCGCTCAACTATATATCTTTAAAAAACAAAATAAATCATTAAAAGAGTTGTGGGAAGTGCTTGTAAACCCACCAGGATGTTGAACAGGTCTGCTCGCAACGGGTAAATGCATGCATGACGCCAAGACAACTTCGTCGGGGTACTGAACAGGCCCGCTGACAGCAAAGCAATGTCGAGTATATGAAAATTTGCAAATATGAAACCTCTAACCTTAAAATGTCCTTTATTCTGATCTGGAACTTCTTGGCAGGATACAGATATCAGAGTGTGTTAAATGGCAACCTTGTTGAGGCTATGGACGCCTGCTGGCAACAGTGGCTCTGTCAACAGTATTGGATATTTTATCTTTAATATTGTGGTTCGCTTGTCTTAAGACTGCTATTAGTTTTCAACCTTTAAACACTACTGGAATATTTGATTAATTATGATGTTTAAACAATTTTATAGTTATTTCTCTGGAATTATTCCCGTTATCCTAATCTGAATTTGTTCTTTTGGCAGAGATAACTTCTTCTACCAGTGTGTCGCCATTGTTGATAGCCATTTCTCATTTTTACCCTATCCTAATAAGCTGCCTACACCAGTGTTTTGCAACCCTTGATTTTCATCGCAATCTTTGAATAAAACGACATTATTATTTTGTGCATTTGCACACCTGCCTTTGTTCTTGTTTTCACGAATGCAAGCGTGAAAACTTTGATTTCAAAGCCACGTGAATGGTATTAAAATTGTCACTGGATTATTATGGTCACTCTTGTCTATGTGTTCACTGCATTTCCAATTTAATTATAGTCGCACAGTTGCCAAGACTCCAAGATCTTTACTCATTCGACATTCTTTAATTGTTAATATGATTTCATTTTTTATAAGATTGTGATGATATTATAATGACTGTCATTGAGTCCTTAATACATTGGTGGTTTGATGTTCTATAGTCTTTCGTCGATTTCCTTGACACATTGGTTTCATGTAAACATTGACGTTGTGGTTAGACCCTTGGTGTAATCATTTCATACAACACATATTTGATATGATCGAACCCTTGGTGTTGATTTCGAATCATTGTTTCAGTTTTAAAACTATACAAACGCTATGCTTATGCAAATTTTTGAGGTTGACTTACCATAGATTTCATTAATTGTTTGAATGGCATTGTTTTAACATATGCAATAGTGATTTGAATCACCATATACGTCGTCGTTTGTACATTGGGAAATGACTGTTTTGCATGGGCTGATCTAGCTCCACCACCCTCGCACACTCGGGCATTAATGCCTTCCCCCTATCCCGGGTTACCTCTGTTGGTTTTCGGGGAAGTCTATGAGCTATTCGATCCAGACTATACGCTGTTCAAACCCTTGACCGTTCACCCTACTCACTCTGTGCTCCCGTCTATGGCACCTCTGGTGCGCATAGAGCCAAATGGTAGCCAAACACTCCTTTTGTTTGACAATGCTCGTCAAGATTTGGAAAATGGTGGTTGGTTGGTGTTTATCCAAAGGTTTGAGGGTTTCAACCTTTCGGTTGCCCAACAATTCGCCCTCACCTTCGACGGATGTAGGGCTAAGGTCGGAGACATACAACTCGAGCTGAATGAGGAATTCTTAAGCTCAGCTACAGGACTACCAGCTACAGGGAAAAAGTGGTTTAAAAATTCCAAAGTAGATGAGGTACCGTGGCCGCTCCTATTCACATCAAGGAAGATTGTTTCCTGTGATAGAAGCATGCTTATCACTGCCCTCAAACCCAGGTGGCACGATCTTTTGGCAATTGTTAAACAATTTGTGACCTGCAAAGGTCAGTATGGCTTGGTATTTCTGTATCATCTTTGGTTATTGATGAATTTTATAGGCTACCCTTTGAATATGCCACATTATCTCTTGCGTAGTCTGTACAAGATGTCCAAAAGATTCAAGCGTGAGAAGGCTGATAGCAGCCTTTTTCATCACTCTTTGATCAAACTCATCATCGTCCACCATTTAAGCCTTAGTGGTGACTATTGGCAAGCCTTCCTATCAAAGAATGGCTTTGCCACTCCCGAGTCTGTCCAAGTGGAAAAGGTTGTGGTTATTGAAACATTGGTTGGACCGGCCGTGCCACTTCATATCCTTCTACCCCCTATCAAACCCTCGGATTGCCCTGACATGGACCTACCCGATACCATGGCTGACCCATGTGCTAAAGAAAATACTAAGGTCGTCAAGAAGTCTGCGAGGAAGAAAGGTAGAAGTGATACTATTGTCAATAGTATGGGAAAGAAAAATGCTCGATGGATATCGAGATGTGCTAGGAACAAACCCAAGCAAAATTTTGACCAGAAGCCAATAGTGCTGAGCGAGGACTCGGACTCCGAAATTGAACGATTCTTGATTGAGGAATACCCCTATTCTCATGGCCTATGCTCTAAAGAACCCTATGACTATGTTTCCAACTTACCTCCGTGCCTCAAAAACGACCCAAACTACCCAGGAATCAAGCTTCATAATGAGACCCCTGGTGACTTGAACAAACCCTTGCCTATAATTCCAAAGCCCGATCAGTCACCATGTATCCAATGTAATGCTTGGTTAGAACGTTATTACACCGACGTTCCCCTGTTGCAATCAAAGATCAAATCATTAGAGGAACGAGTCACAGTGCTGTCAAAGGAGAGCGACAGGCTACACGCCAACGAGAAGAAACAAAAAAGCATCGGTTCGATTATCTTCAGAAATGTTGAAGCAGCAACGGCCTTTGTCAATTCAAAATTATCATGACCAAGTTGTTTTCCTACAGCCCAGGTATGGTTTTTCCACATCGATTTTGTATGATTTGGTTTCGACTAGCATAACCGATTAGTTCTGATTGCTTGAATAGATTAAAAACAATTCTGTTTACTTCCAATTACCAGAAATGATTTCGTTTTTCTATTTGGATTAGCATGAAAGATTTCGTTTGAAATTAGCATAAGCTATTTTTGTTTGCATCAATTTGTTTTCTTAAAATCAAATATAGCTATGATTTGGTTAATGCGATTTGATTGTTCTCAGATTAGTATAAACGATTGATTTGTTTTCGATTCTGTTTGGTTTGCTTGAGTTAGGGTAGTCGATTGGATTTGCTTTCAATAGCTCTGTTCGTTTTGATAGATTCAAAATGATTCTGTTACTTATGTTTTACCAAAATGATGTCGTTATGAATCATGTACAGAAGATTTGATTACTAAACTCGGATGCAGCTAAGTTTTGGATTGATACGATTTTGTTGCTGTTGGATTGTGTTGGATCTGAGTTAGTTCAATTTATTTCTTTTGGTTTGATTTTGATACGATTCTACATGTGTGAATTAGCATGGTCTTTTACGTATGCAATGCATCAATATCAGAGTTTGCTTTGATAAATACAATGCAATCTATTAAATCGAAAAAACAACTCTGTTAGTTTTTTATTTAAAAATGATTTTGTTAATGGCTGGGTCGACATAAACTATTGCATGAAAAATTTACTTGATAGGTTACAGCCTGTTTTGATTGAAATAGATTCAAACATGATTTCTTTTGCTCTCAATTAGCATACAAGTTTTAGTTTGAATGATTCGTTTGGTTTTCAATTAGTAATCAAATATTTGTTTAATAGTTTGAATACGATTTTGTTAGTTTTGGATGGATTAAAAAAGATTCTGTGTTCAAATTAGACCAGCTACAGAATCGCAAGATTCTGTAACTAGTCTTAAAATTTAGATTTTTGTTAATTTTATCAATAAAATATCCTCTAAACTTGTCTATTCTTGTCCACTTTCAGGTGCATACGAATTTCAATGATCAATTGGGCATGTCGTGGCAGTTTAGGAGATACTTTAGATATAGTTTTGTTTTAGGTTGTTAGCTTGAGTCAGAAATAGAGACTTGGGAGATTATCCCCATATTTTTTGTAAACTGTTTTTGATAATTCCCACATGGATGTTTTACCCTGTGGTCTTTAAATACTTGTTATTTTTTGTAATTGACCCATCATCATCACTGTTGGGAGAACAAGACTATGGATTTATGATACAGACTTGAATGGAAGTCGATCTTTTGTAACAGTTTTAGCTTTCAATTTATCATACTTTCGTTCAGGTTTTGTGCATTCAAATTTGTGATTAAGTCATTGACTACTTTAGATATCAAGACTTATTACGGGCTAATGCATTGTGGTTTAAATTCTATCCATGTCTTATGTATCTCAGTTTTAGCACAACAATTACTCTGTTTCGATTTGATGAGTAAAGATTTATCTTCTTCATTAGATGAACTGTTTTGTATAGATCTTCACACAGGGATTTATCTAACTGTGATGATTTGTAAATCATAAGGTCGTTGTCGGTTTTATGTCTTGTTTGTTCTATTGTTTATATTCAAAAGAGCACTGCTGCTTCTTGTTTACGAGAAGCCTGTGAAGAATCTGGTGCGGGTTTCCTCCCATCGAACAACTGAATTGAATGCTTTGCATGGGACAAATTGGAAAGCATTATTACAGGTTAGTATATTAGTGTTATTTAAGTATTTAGATAGATATATGTATAGTTCAGATTTATAGTTAGGATTATTATTTTAATTGCTCAGCTTAGATAGTTTTCATTTTATTTCTTTCCCATAAAATTATAAAAATAAAAAAACAATAGTTTTGCTCTCATAGGACAGCTTACAAATGATTTTTGCAGGTTTTCATTTAAAATCTGTAATCTGTAAATGTTGTACATTTGTGATTAAGATTTAATTGTGTTGATAGCTGATAATTAATTTCACAGAATTATTGTTGTGTAATATTAGGTAATATGTTGTATATATGTACTTCAGATTTGTTTATTAGTTTGTTTTAATTATTGTTTTCATTTAGATTAGTTCCTTTAGTTAGTTTTCTTTCATTTTCCTAGGACTTAGATCGGCCAACGGAGCCGCTAAACCCGTCAGGGTGGATCATCCCAAACGGCTTGGGTTATTTAGACAACCCCAGACCGGATCCACTCTTCAAGTTGATGAGCGTTCATTTTCGCCCGTCAACAGAACCTCATCTGGATCTAAGGGTACAATGACCCTAAGGTCAACTCTTTCAAATGTCATGCGTCTTTTCTTTAAATCAACAACAGTAGAATTGTCGAAGGCCCAATCAATTCCTAGTAATGCAGGGTAAGGGAAGCTATCATCAACAATTTCAATTACCTCAAAATATGAAAAGGTCCTAACTCCATCGATGTCCACAGGGACATGATCCAATCATCCAAACGGGCTGACAGCTTGTTGATTAGCCATTCTAATCCTGATAGGGGAATAGACCAACTTTAGTTTTCCCATTAGTGCCCAAGTTTGCTTCGTCATGACATTGACCTCTGACCCTAAGTCGAGGACCACATAGTCTATATCATACTCTCCTATTTGAGCATTCACATGTAATTCTTTGTTTGTTCTTCTCTTCTTACCAATCTGGTGTACTTCCCTGTTCAATAAGGGGTCTACATTTCCTAGCTCATACTACCTGATTAGGTTCTATAACTCTTGCACAACATTCTCATCCCGAATTCACTTAAGACAACTGTACAAAAATTCGATGAGTTTACTTACCTCTTTTCCTTCTTTCAGTGAAGCCGATTGATCAAATGCCTGATGCATTCCATACTCTTTTATTTCTGGTTGTATTTTAGATGAGGATCCTTGGTCCCCCTTGAACTCCTGTCTTGCTTCCTCGAAGATTTGTCTTTCTTTCCTTGCATCGAAAGCCCGAGTCTTCTCCACAACTTTCCTGATACCTGACTCTTCTACGATCTTTCTTTGGATTGTTCTATCTTCTCATGTAACAGCACCTCCTCAAGTAATAACAATGACTCTAGGGTATGTTCCATGTGGTTCGGCATATATCAATTGCACTTGTGTGTTCGACTGGGGTCCTCGTAATTCCTGAAGCTTAGCCATCAACACAGGGCATTATTCTATGACATGCTCGAAAGAGTTACAGTAATTGCAGGTTGTGCAAGGATTCTGACAATCCCTTGCCAAGTGTCCTGGCTGTGCGCAGTTATAACAGATTATTTGTCCTCATCCTCGTCCTCTGTATCCACCGCGAGGATTGAAGTTTTCTCTCGCTAGAGATTTGTGCTGTGGAGTGTTTCCTTCTTGTTGTACTTCACCTTGAATATTGTATATGTCCCTCGACCTCTCATGCATGGGATCGTAAGCTCTACAATATTGATCATCATGCCCCAGTGATTTATAGAATGTGCAATACAAGTTTGTGGGTGTCTAAACATACTTCTACATGTAATATCACTCACCTAGGTGATGCCTATTTCTGCATACATTGCACCAGGGCACGTTAACTTGCTTCAAGGGGCTCGATGCTCCTGAGGCCAAATACTCATGAAATAAGGGATAGTGTTCCTTATCGTGACCTTCGGATCTACATATTGCACACCAGATATTTTCTCCTTTGTCCTTCCCCTTGTCCTTCTTCATATCCTTGACCTGCAAAGACAAACTAGTCAGTTGGCTCAAGATCTGGCTCATGCCTGAGCTAGATTCTCCCATAGGTGTTGATTCAAGCTTCATGGCGATCTCCAAAGATTTTTCCTGCGATGCAATCTTATGCTACATCAGAGGGACTCTGATGTGTGGTAACAATAGCGTGATGAACCATTCTTTATTATGTTCATCGGGGATCTGAAAATTTAATCAGCATGTTAGGGTATTGAATCTCTGGTCGAACTCCCAAATAGGTTATGCTACCTTTTGTTTGATCTCTTTTAGCTTTTACATTGTGACTCCGACTTAGGTTTCTTAAACTCTGCAATCAATGCATTCTTGATCTCATTCAGTGGCTTAGGCTGCGCCAGTCCTTAGACAAGTTTCATGTACCATCTCAGCGCACAATCCCTTAGCGTAGTGCTAAACTAGTTTCTCTTGATGGCTTCATTGGTGACACTTTTAATATTCCACACGGCCTCACACAGGAACCAGTTTTTATCGAGATCCTCAATCCATCTCCCGTAAAGATAGGGATCCTCATCTCATCTTCCATAGAGTTCCCTAGGCTTCCTGTCTGAGTATAGGCTGAGTTGCTAGTAACAACACTCTGAAGACTCTGCTGGTTCTGGCTATTCTGGTTGCTTGGTGCTATTGAAACACCAAGAGGGTTAATGTTACTTACTTCAGTAATATGCGCAGTTCCTGAAGTTTCTGGCTCACATTAGCGAAGTTCTTCAGCTTCCCCTTCTTCTATTCTGGTGGTTCTGAATGTTCTTCGTCTGTTAGATCTACCTCTTCTCCACTGTAGAAACCCTCTTCTCTGTAGTTTTGTATAAACGGGTTCTCAAGGTGAACCCCTCTAAATACTCTTCCACTACACGTATGTCCATCTTCTGTGTCGTTGTTGCTGTCTAAATTTCTGAACATTATCCTTTTCAGGTCCAGCTAATCTACTTTATATTCAAGACGTTCTTTTCATGCAACAACATCTTGATTCTCAGCTTCAGAAAGTGAAAAAAGTTTCCTCTGGGTCCTTTGAAAAAGTATCTCTCAACTTGGCTATATGATTCTACCCTATCAATAGCAAATTCGATGATATACCCTCCAATGGTACTATCAAACCAATGATCTACTGCTCTGGATATAGCGTTGTCAACTCTCTTGACCTTTTGGATCAGTGCTGGTGTCCAAACCACAAGAGGTCTAGATCTGATCTCGAACTGGGTATCAACTAACCTAGCTAACCACTCAAACAAGTCCTGGTGGATTCCTCCAAAGAAGATCTCGTGAAAGTCGGTGAAGATGTATCTTTGTAGCCAATCTTCAGTATTCAGTTTAGGGTTCTTGTTCTGGGCTTCAACGAAGTCCCTCTCTTGATCCTCTATCCACTTTTGAATCTCTGTCTTAGATGGGAACCACCTTGACATTCCCTTAAAAAGATTCTGGTCCTGGCAACGAAACCATTTGTTGGCACAGGGGTAGACCTAGGGTTCACTCCAAGAGCACACCAACAAGCCCTAGCTATTGGTCCTTTCGGCAACACCTGCGAAGTAGATGTAGTCGCACCCGAAGCAGCTAAGAGGCGGGTTGTAGGACAGAGATGTATACAACTAGGGGAATATCAAGTGGAACTAATACAAAAATACTACAACATTCATATATCTCTTGTCAGCTAGATCTACTCTGTGCATCTATAAATCTGATCTAACACAATAATGCAAATAACAGTATAACAATGGCAGAGATCCAGGCATCATTCACATATACGACACAAAATATACATGGTTCACCCTCTCTCTAGGGCTATGTCCATAGAACTGTGCTTATGATATATTAAGATAAAGCTTACAGTTCTGATCTGCGCTCTTAGTCAGCAGATCTTCTCTCTTCTTCTCTCAGTCTCCCGCCTTCCTGCGCACCCAGCTGCAGGACTTGATCTTCACACCCAGCTGAAGATCTTACAATACTAGAAGGCTCTCACTCTTAGCACTCCTCTCTCTCATAGTACAATAATCTCTCAACCAACAACAATCAATATCAATACCCGGCACCAGTACCGACCCAACCTAGGTCCTCTCGAGCTCTATTTATACATTATAGTCCCTCGTCGATAGCCTTAGGTCGAAACCTAGGTGTCAAAACCCTAAGTACCCAAAACCCTAGGTGTCTAAAACCCTAGGTCAACTTGACCCGCCTTTTCAGGGCTTCGCCAACCTGTCTTTCCTCCCTTCTCGTGCGGTGCTCCAAAGCATCCAATGGTGCTTTTATCTACTTGTTGAATTGTCCTCGATCCATCTTCCTTGTTGATTTGTCATCCTCGATCTCCTCATCCAATGACTTTCTTTTCCGTACTTCACTCTGGCTTTTCTACTCTTTTGCTTACTTCGACCCAGTGACAGTCACTGTGTCTCCCGCATAGTTCACATTTGACCTTTTCTTCCTCTATCTTCGCTTCCTTCCATAACCAAGGGCCAACAACTATTTTATTGAGTCAATTTTGTCCTAACAAAAAATGTTAATATTAATATAATATGTATTGGAAGCAGTGATGACCTTTCCACTCACAAATGTGTGCAAATTCATTTATAAAGTAGTGATGGCCTCTCCACTGACAAATGTGTGCACAATTCATTTGTAAACATCATGGTTGATAACCTTGGGCTATGAAAATCATGAGACACAATACCATGTGCCCCCAAAACCATTTATTTACCTAAAATAGATTTGACTCTTTTACTAAGTCAAGTTTATGCTAACTACAATTGCTAATACATCATTGCTAATATATAATATGTATTGAAAGGAGCAATGACCTTTCCACTAACAAATGTGTTCACAATTCATTTGTAAATATCATGATTGATATCTTGAACATTGTTTCTAATATCAAAAAGAAAGTTGATATATTTCACAAGTGCTACAAATGTTTTCACAAAAACTTGTATTTATGTTAAATAGGTCTCTAAATATATGTCCAACCCAAGTACTACAAAATGTGAAATATATGTCTAAATTAAGTTTATCATTTACTTTCATTACCTTATTCACCATGATCATTATGAATAAAAAATTCCAAGCTAGGGGCTAGTTTTATTATAGTCTTAGCTTACATATGGACTAATTTGAAGTTTTTTTTATTACAAATGATCATCATAGTTACTAGCACATAAGTTATGTGCCTGTGAAGATCTTACTTTACTTGAAGTAGCTTTGCTCTTTATTTTCATAAAGTAAAACAATGTATAAATTCATTGTCTAGGGGACATAACTCTAAACTTTGTGAAAGTGAAAATGTTAATTTACATGTTTTTATCTGTTGTCTAGCACCGAATAGATCTCAAACACAAATTAAAGATATTAAATGCCTTTTAAATGATTTTCAAGTAGCAGATTTTGTGAAACCGTTGTTGGAAATAAGGTTAACATATTTTCAATATAAAAAAAACCATAAAGAAAAGACACTCTAAATATAATATAAAATTTAAAAAAAATTAAAATATTATTTGGACTAACCTCTTACAACCAAACAAAAATTGAACACATTGAATAAGCTTAACACGCAGACTTTGTACAACATTACTAGTGGAATTAATTCATGAACCTACCCTTTTGCAATAAAGCCCGTACGCGAGAGACAATTTGGGCGGTTGTTCTTGACTTTCTTACTCTATGCATGTGACCAACCTCGGGTGTGTTAACATGGAAAATTGACTGGTGATTTTATTGGGGGGTTATTCTTGATTTTCTCACTCTATGCACGTGACCAACCTCAGGTGTGTTAGGGTGTTATGATGGAAAATTGACTGGTGATTGTTCTTGACTTTCTCACTTTATGCACGTGATCAGTAGTAAATATTTTTAATAACTCGTAAAAAAATAAATTTGTAAGTAATTTATTCTTACCGTGCACGTGACCAACATGAATTGTGTTAACAGGATGAATTTATTGCCTACAAGTTTACAACCATCAATCAAGACTTCGGTAATTGAATAACACGACGAATCTTTTATTAGAGCTTCTTTCACATTACGAGAAACGAGTTTTTGGTAACGTTATATCACCACTAAAAGTAAATGCAAAGCATTGTAGAGCTTTATAGCTGTACATAGATGTAAGGGGAAGATGCTTCATTTTCTGAAATTTGACTTTTTAATAAAACTTA
>JASDQU010100505.1:63292-76223 GCA_032191745.1 Picea mariana | reverse complement strand
AGGCCATACAAGTTCTTCTTCAACATGCAAACTGATTTTTCCTTCCCTTTGACCTCATACCCCTATGGTTGTCGCATATAAATATCTTCCTCCAAATCCCCATGGGGAAAGGATATCTTTACATCTAAGTTCTATATGAAAATCTTCTACTTCTAATAGACTTAAAATAGTTCTAGTTCAAGTCATTTTAACAATAGGAGAAAATATTTCATCAAAATCTATACCTTTCGTCTATGAAAACCCCTTTACACCAGGTCTTCCCTTGTACCTCTTTTTGTCTCCATCTTCTTCTTTAAACTTGTACACCCATTTATTTCTCAATGCTCTTTTACCTGCAGGCAATGAAACCAAGTCCCAAGTCTATTTATATACCAAAGAGTCCATCTCCTCTTTCATGCCTTTCTCTCACTTCTTTCTCATTTCTCCTACATTGGTTCTTCATATCTTTCTTGTTCACCAAAATCAGTGAACAATAAATAATAGATTAAAGGAGAGTACATTTGAGTGGGTTTACTTATCATAGTAGATCTTTTAACTACACTTGCAGGAGTTTGAGGTTCCTATTGTTGTTGAACATTTTGATTTTGTAGCACCTCTGAGATTTCATTTTCTATAATTTCATCAAGCAATAGGTATTATGTGTTTTCCTTTTCATGTTTCTTTCCTTGCAACTGATCCGTGCACATGACCTTCTCATTGAACACCACATTTGTACTCCTAATGATTTTGTGATTTTCATAATCCCATAATCAATAACCAAGATCATTAGTTACTTCATATCCAATAAAAGTACACTTCTTGGATTTTTCTTCAAGCTTTGTTCTATTTTCTTTATTAATATAGACAAATGCATCACAACTGAAAGTCTTCAGAAATGAGTAGTTTTGATTTTTTACCTATCCATGCCTCCTCTGGAATTCCAATATCCAATGAACTTGAAGGCCCTCTATTTATTAAGTATAGATATCCATAACTTTTTCCCAAAACTGTAAGGGAAATCTTGTATGTAGTTTCATACTCCTTTCACACTCTATGATTGTCATGTTCATCCTTTTTGACATACCATTTCCTTGTGGTGTTCCTGGAACCATCTTATCTCTATAAATCTCATGGTATGAGAAGTAACTATCAAACTCCTTACTACAATATTCACCTCCATTATCTGATCTGAGACACTCCAACTTATTTCCTATCTCATTCTCAACCAAAGCTTTGCATTTCTTAAATGTATCAAAAACATCATATTTTTTAATTCAATAAACCTTAGTTTTCCTAGTCACATCATCAATAAAAGTAACATAATAATAAGATCTACCAAGAAATGATACCGAAGTTGGTCCCCATACATCTGTTTGCACAAGCTCTAAATTTTCACTCTTCTTTGCCTTCCCAACTCTGATAAATTTGATTCTATACTATTTTCCATAAACATAGTGCTCACATAGATCCAAATTAGCCTACTTCAAATTTGGAAACAAATTCCTTGAGTGGAGAATATGCATCCCATTCTCACTCATGTGCCCAAGCCTACGATGCCATAATGTTTTATAAGCTCCCATGGAAACGAAAACAATAGAAGAGTCAACATTACCGGTACATAAATATAACATACATACCTTCTCTTCTTTTGTTATTCTCAGTGATTCTTTAGTGACCTTCCATGAATTGTCTATAAAGGTAACTATACATACTTCAATTTCCAATTGCCCCACTGAAATTAGATTTCATCTCAAATCAAGAATATGTCTCACCTCTTTTCAATAACCATCAGTTTCCATTTTGCAATTTTATATGTATCTTACCATTTCAAACAATTTTACATGGTTTATCATCACCCAAATAAACTTGTCCAAAATGACCTTAAAAATAATCCTGAAAATATTTCCTATGGGATGTGGCATGAAATGAAGCCCTTGAATCTACCACCCAAGAATCAACAATATTATCTAATGAACGTATTAAATCATCTTGCAACACATCACCTATTACCTTTGGTTCCTGAGTATTCCCCTATTGTCCATCTCCTTTTTTTCCTTTTAGAGAACAACAATCTTTCTTATTGTGTCCTTTCTTCCCACAATGCCATCATTCTAGTCTCCCTTTGGATTTGGATCTTCCCTTCTTAGACTTTCCATGATATCCTGGGATCTTTCCTCTTTCCCTTCGTCTTCCCCTATTCTCCATAGTCAAAGAATTACTTGATGTCTCACATGTTCTTTTCCATTTCGTTTCCTCACTAAGGATGACACCAAGAACATCATCAAACTTTAAAGTTTTTGAACCAGAGACATAATTACTCATATCCATGACCAAGCCACTCCAACTTTCTGGTAATGAACACAATCAAAATATCCCTAACCGCATCATCCAATTTTACTCCTACATAAGTTAATTGACCGTGATCGTGTTAAACTCATTCAAATGATCAACAATATACCCACCTTCTCACATCTTCGTATTAAATAAATGATTCATAAGAAATACTTTGCCAAAGGTTGATGGTTTTTCATATAGTCTAGCTAATGCCTTCATTAGATCCTCCATTGTCTTTTCTTTTCAAATCCTTTTGAAATGTTGAAAGTCATATTGTTCCTAGTGTCTTTCTGTCAAGAATCCCATTCTTCATCCTTCATAGTGATCGACTTCTTTGTTATTCCTCCCAATGGTAAGAAAAGAGTCTTCTAATATAGATAACCATCCATTTGCATCTTCCATAGCTGGTAGTTTTGGCCATTAAACTTCTTGACCAAAAACTTTCCTTCTTTGGCCATTGCTCCCACTCAAACCAAAAACCCTCCTTTCCTACGAGTTTATCCACCAAAAAAATCTTCGACTCTAATACCGGTTATTAGGAAATAAATCATGAAACAAATAAAATTACAAGAATGAATAAATAAAATATACAAAATAAAAAAACATATACATGGTTCACCCAATGTGGGATACTTCCATAGATAAATTTATAGTCCTTCTTTTATTCCTTCTAACAAAGTAAAGGGATACAAGCTACAATAGTGTAACTTTCACTTCACTCCTTTTTATAGTCTCTTTCCCCTTTTTACCATGCTCTCTCATAATACATGAACACTATAATGAAGCATCCTAATCCTTTTAAAGTCTTCATTACATGAGATTTGACTATTGTTAGCACAGGGGCAGACCCAGGGTTCACTCCAAGAGCACACCAACAAGCCCTAGCTATTGGCCCTTTCAGCAACACCTACGAAGCAGATGTAGTCTCACTCGAAGTATCTAAGAGGGGGGTTGCAGGACAAAGATTTATACAACCAGGGGAATATCAAGTGGAACTAATACAACAATACTGCAACATTCATATATCTCTTATCAACTAGATCTACTCTGCACAACTATAAATCTGATCTAACACAATAATGCAAATAACAGTATAACAATGACAGAGATCCAGGCATCAATCACACATACGACACAAAATATACGTGGTTCACCCTCTCTCTAAGGATACATCCATAGAACTGTGCTTATGATATATTAAGATAAATCTTACAGTTCTGATCTGTGCACTTAGTCAGTAGATCTTTTCTCTTCTTCTCTCTGTCTCCTTCCTTCCTGCGCACCCAGCTGCAAGACTTGATCTTCACACCCAGCTGAAGATCTTACAATACCATAAGGCTCTCACTCTCAACACTCCTCTCTCTCACAGTACAATAATCTCTCAACCAACAATAATCAATATTAATACCCAACAATAGTACCGACCTAACCTAGGTCCTCTCGACCTCTATTTATACCTTATAGTCCCTCACCGACAACCTTAGGTTGAAACCTAGGTGTCAAAACTCTAATTACCCAAAAACCTAGGTGTCTAAAGCCCTAGGTCAACTTGACCCACCTTTTCAGGGCTTCACCAGCCTGTCTTTCCTCCCTTCTCATGCGATGCTCCAAAGCATCCAATGGTGGCTTTCTCTACCTGCTAAGTTTTCCTCGATATATCTTCCTTGTTGATCTGTCATCCTCGATCTCCTCATCCAAAGGATTTCTTTTCCATACTTTGATCTAGCATTTCTACTCTTTTGCTTACTTCGACCCAGTGAAAGTCATTGTGTCTTCCACGCAGTTCACGTTTGACCTTTTCTTCCTTGATCTTCACTTCCTTCCATAACCAAGGGCCAACAGGGCCCCAACATTCACCTGTGACTCGTCCCGAGGCACTTCATATCTGATCCTTCTGTTTCACTTCAAATTTTGACTGCGCAATGGAAATTTTTCTTTCTGCATTATGCCTCCTTCCCATCCTTGTTCAGACTATATTTTCTATGTCTGGTACCCAATTTCAACTGCACTTGGTACCTAGACCCTTTTCTCCTATCTTTTACTGAGTGCTGTGAGGCAGCTGGTTGTCATAATACAACTTCAGCTAACTCTCGTTCACTAATCCTTCTTTCCATTCTCCCTTCAATGTCTTCAACTGTGCAACTCCTCCTTCTGTAACATAGGCGATCTCACATGGTCCAAGACAATGCATTCTGAATTTCCTTGGATGTCTTATAAATGTAATATCATACACTGGTACTAAATCACCTTGCTTAAATGCCTTCTTCTTGATGTGTTTGTCACGATAGGCCTTTTCTCTTTCCTTTTATACCTGTTGATGGAATCCTACATTAAATCTGTCTTCTTCTAGTTCAACCAGCTCGGAAAGCCTCTGATGAACAACACCAGTATCATCTATGTCTGTAAATGCAACAATTCTTAAGCTTGGTACCAAGTACTCCATCAGGAAAACAACTTCGAGACCATAAACTAACTTGAAAGGGGTCTGCATTGTTAATTTCTTGCAAGTGGTTCTATAAGCCCAGAGTACTATTGGTACTCTTAAATCCTAGTCATCCCTGTTCACATTGCAAATCTTTGTCAATGTTGTCTCCAAGATTTTGTTGAATGCTTCAACCGTTCTGTTTTCTTGTGGATGGTAAGGTGTAATCTTATGATGGTGAACTGCAAATTCTTCAGTCAAGGCTTCAACTATCTTGTTGATGAAATGAGTGCCTTGATCCATCATAAGGGTCTTAGGGCATCTAAACCTAGTTATTATGTTAACAAATATAAAACACGCAGTTGTAGTTGCACTACAGTCCTTGACTGCTCTTTCTTCAGCCCATCTAGTCAGGTATTCTATCACAGTGATAATGTACCATGCTCCTGTGCGCTTTCCTGGTGAGTTTATAGGTCCCACAAAGTCAATGGCCCACTTGTCAAATTCTTGTCGGGTCATTTGCAGTGTAGTGGAATTTCATCTCTTCAGGATGGTTTTACAACTCTCTGGCATACATCACAGGCTCTGGTATACTCTTTATCATATTTTTAAAGTAGGCCACCAAAGGCCAACTCACAGAACCTTCTGTGCAGTTGCTTTCCCTGCATAATGTCCTCCTGCGATGCCTTCATGAGCTTCTACGAGGATTAGCGTGCACTCTACCTCCATCACACATCTTCTTAGTATCTCATCAGGTCCCATCTTATATAGTTGACTAGCTATCAGTGAAAAGTCTTCAGCATGCACCACTAGCTGTTTCTTCTGAGAAATTGTATACTCATTTGGAGCCATTCCTGTTGACAGGAATTGGACTATGTCTGTGAAGTGGTCATCCATATTCCTAATGGTGAGCAGTTGTGCATCCGATAATGTATCCTCTAGACTGGTGGATTCTTCACCATGTTCCAACCTCGATAGGTGGTCGAGTCCCTTGTTCATTCTTCCTGGCTTAACTATGATCTCAAAATCATATTCTTGAAACAAGAGAAGCCATCTGCATATTTTCCCCCCTAACACTGGCTTGTTGACTAGGTACTTCAACACAGAGTGATGATTAAACATTTTAAAGTGTCCTCCTAGTAAGTAATGGTGGAATTTTTGTTGCGTGTGCACCATGGCTAATCCTTCTCTCTCTATAGTAGTGTAATTGATTTTAGCTGTAGATAGATTTCTGCTGGAAAAACCTAATGGATGGTCGATATCCCCTTCTCCATGTTGTGCCAATACTCCTCCTAATGCCATAGAAGATGCATCAACATGCACATGAAATTATCTACTCCAGTCTGGAAAGACCAGAATCGGCACAGCCACCATCTTTTGTTTCAGTGTGTCGAAGATCTGTTGGCATTCGTCTGTCCAACCAAACTGGAAATCTTTCTTTGATAACTTTTCCATTGACACAGTAATCTGAGCATATCCTTTGATGAATTTCCTGTAATAGCCAGTATGTCCTAGTGTAGTGCGCAGTTGTTTGACTGAAGTAGGAGGGGGTAAGTCGACTATAATTGCATTTTTAATGGATCAACCAACAATTGTTGCTTGCATACAATATGTCATAATAATAATCCAAATGGTGAGAAAAAGATGAACTTCTTCAAATTTAAAGCAATTTAACACTACCTTCATTTTTCCAACATTAGTCTTAGACATTCAATATGATTTTTTAGCAAACTAAAAACAATTCATTCATCAAAATAGGCTTCTAAAAACTTATGAAAAAATTCTTTGAACGCTTCGACCACCACCCTGGAGAAGATGGCTGGGGAATTCTTTAGTCCAAATGGCATCACTGTGTATTGGTAGGATCCCCATTCTATGGAAAATGTGGTCTTGTGGCGTTCCTCCTTGGCAATCCGGATCTGATGGTATCTTGAAAACTCATTTGTAAAATAATATACCTCCTGGCCTCCCACATTATCCAATACTTTGTCTGTGAATGGTGTAGGGAAAGGATCGTGCAAACAAGCATCATTTAGCTTCTTGAGATCTACACAGATCCTGATCTGTCATGTCTTCTTGTCTTGCACCACCATAGGGCTGATCCACTCCAACTCTTTGACAGGTTCAATAATCCTTGCTTCTAACATTCTGTCGAGCTCAATCTTCTCTTTTTCCTTATATTTCGGGTTCAATCTGTAGGATCTTTGCTTGACTGGCTTCGCATTTGGTTTCAAAGGTATTCTCATCTCTCCCATAGGTCCTTTGATACCCTTCATATCATTGAACTTGGTCAAAAACAAGTCCTGATACTCGTGCAGTAATTCTGTAATTTCGTCAATGGTAGCAGCATCCCAGTAATCTCCGACATTGGCAAGCTTCGGTGTCTCCTCTATCCCAATATTGAATTTATTTATCTTGACTGGTTGTCCAATGAATGGAAACTCAACTCCTGGTCCTTCCACATCTCTATGGCCTTCTATCTCAACAATGTGTACCTTCCTCGGATCATCATCTGCATTGGCATTAATGTTGTAACATCCTTGTAGTTTCTGGAATGGCACAGTCCATTTGTCCTCTTCTTGCTCGAAATGGAGGCTAGATGCCTCCTTAAATACTTTCTTCCTCACAATCTGTAGTGCTTGATATACTGAAGGAAATTCACTTTCAAACAAAAAGGTGGTTACAAAATTCTGAAGCATACCTTCCCAATATACAATGACAAGGCATAGCTCCGCTTGAAGGTACCAGTTAATAGGGGTCATGTCCAACGTGTTAATGAATCTGTGTACCCATTGTTCTTGAGGAATTTCACTCCAGTCTTATTCGCATCTTCGCACATGGTGCTTTGGGAAGCTTTGACCTTTGTACCTCACTTCATAGCTTCCTACTTGTGCTGAGAACCGTGCTATCATCAAGGTTCGACATTATGTCTAGTCTGTAATATTGTGTTTGTGCATCCCCCGCCATCTTGCTAGTGTAGCTTTCAGGGCCTCATCCATAGCCAACATCCTCTATTGTGCTAGTACACTTGTCTCAAAATCTGAGAGGAAGGCTCATAGAGGGTTCAGACCATCAAAGGTAGGCAAGTTACTTATTGTTGTACCAATCCAGTGAACTTCTCTAGTCGGTCGAGCACATCTCCTTGTGGATACTTCATACATCTAGTTCTTCCAGTTCTCCAACTCTTCTTCTGAATCTAATGAACACATGTTGTCACTTTTCCAACTTAGATTTCCATCGGCAGTAGGGTTAATATAATCCTGTTGTCTGGCTGTTAATTTATATATGTTTTCCATCTCATATGCGTGGTCTTCTTCTCTGATGGGATCTGTATATCACTGATCCTCATCTAGATCTAAGGGTGGAATGAACCTAAGACCATCAATTTCAAATGTCATGTGTCTTTTCTTTAAATCAACAACAGTAGAATTGTCGAAGGCCCAATCAATTCCTAGCAATGCAGGGTAAGGGAAACTATCATCAACAATTTCAATTACCTCAAAATCTGCAAAGGTCCTAACTCCATCGATGTCCACAAGGACATGCTCCAATCGTCCAAATGGGCTGACAGCTTGCCGATTAGCCATTCTAATCTTGATAGGGGAATATATCAACTTTGGTTTTCCCATTAGTGCCCAAGTTTGCTTTGTCATGACATTGACCTCCGACCCTAAGTCGAGCACGACATAGTCTATATCATACTCTCCTATTTGAGCATTCAAATGCAATTCTTTGTTTGTTTTTCTCTTCTTACCAATATGGTGTACTTCCCTGTTTAGTAAGGGGTCTACCTTTCCTTGCTCATACTTCCTGATTAGGTTCTGTAACTCTTGCACAACATTCTCATCCTGAATTAACTTAAGACAAGTGTAAAAAAATTCGATGAGTTTACTTACTTCTTTTCCTTCTTTCGGTGGACCTGATTGATCAAATGCCTGAAGCATTCCATACTCTTTTATTTCTGGTCGCATTTTAGATGAGGATCCTTGGTCCCCCTTGAACTCCTGTCTTTCTTCCTCGAAGATTTGTCTTTCTTTCCTTGCATCGAAAGCCCGAGTCTTCTCCATAGATTTCCTAATACTTGACACTTCTGCAATCTTTCTTTGGATTGTTCTATTTTCTCTTGTAACAACACCTCCTCGAGTAATAACAACGAATCTAGGGTATGTTCCATGCATTTTGGCATATATCAGTTGCACTTGTGGGTTTTTTTGGGGTCCTCATCTTTCCTGAAGCTTAGCCAACAGCACAGGGCATTCTTCTATGACATGCTCAAAAGAGTTACAGTAACTGTAGGTTATGCAAGGATTCTGACAATGCCTTGCCAAGTGTCCTGGCTGCGCACAGTTATAATAGATTATTTGTCCTCGGCCTCAGTCCATACCTCCTCCTCATCCTATTCCTCTGTATCCACCGCGAGGATTGAATTTTGCTCTCCCTGGAGAGATGTACTGTGGAGTGTTTCCTTCTTGCTGTACTTCACCTTAAATCTTGTATATGTCCCTCGACCTCTCATGCATGAGATCGTAAGCTCTACAATCTCGATCATCATGCCCCACTGATTTACAGAATGTGCCATACAAGTTTTTGGGTGTCTAAACATATTTCTACATGTAATAGCACTCACCTGGGCGATGCCTATTTCTGCATACATCACACCAGGGTAGGTTAACTTGCTTCAAGGGGCTCAGCGCTCCTAAGGCCAAATACTCATGAAATGAGGGGCATTGTTCCTTATCGTGACTTTTGGATCTGCATCTTACACACCAAATTTCTTCTCTTTTGTCCTTCCCCTTGTCTTTCTTCATATCCTCGACCTGCAGAGACAAACTAGTCAGCTGGCTCAAGATCTGGCTCATGCCTGAGCTAGATTCTCCCATAGGTGTTGATTCAAGCTTCATGGAAATATCCAAAGCTTCTACCTGTGATGCAATCTTCCACTACATCAGAGGGAATCTAATGTGTGGTAACAGTGTCGCGATGAACCATTCTTTGTTCTGTTCATCGGGGATCTGAAAAGTTAATTGGCCTGTTAGCATCTTGAATCTCTGGTCGAACTCCCAAACAAGTTATGATACCTTTTGTTTGATCTCTTTTATCTTTTTAATACATTGTGACTTTAAATTAGGTTTCTTAAACTTTTCAATCAGTGCATTCTTGATCTCATTTAGTGGCTTAGGCTGCGCCAGTCCTTAGACAAGTTTCATGTACCAGCTCAGCACACGGTCCCTTAGCGTAGTGCTGAACTGGGTTCTCGTGATGGCTTCGTCGATGATACTTTTAATATTCCGCACGGCCTCACACAGGAACCAGTGTTGATCGGGATCCTCAGATCCATCTCCCTTGAAGATAGGGACCCTCATCTCATCTACCATAGAGTTCCCTAGGATTCCTGTATGAGTATTGGATGAGTTGCTAGTAACAACACTCTGAAGACTTTGGTGGTTCGGATTATTCTAGTTTCTTGGTGATATTGAAACAACATGAGGGTTAATGTTACTTACTTCAGTAATCTACACAGTTATTGAGGTTTCTGGCTCGCTTTGGAAAATTTCTTTAGCTTCCCCTTCTTCTATTCTAGTGGGTTCTAAATGTTCTTCGTCGGTTAGATCTACCTCTTCTCCCTTGTAGACACCCTCTTCTTTGTAGTTTTGTTTAAACAGGTTCTCAAGGTGAACCCATCTAAATACTCTTCCACTGCGCATATGTCCAACTTCTATGTTGTTGTCACTGTCACTGTTTGAATTTCTGAACATTAGCCTTTTCAGGTCCAACCAATCTACTGTATCTTCAAGACGTTCTTTTCGTGCAACAACATATTGATTCTTAGCTTCAGAAAGTGCAAATATTTTCCTCTAGGTTCTTTCAAAAAGTATCTCTCAGTTTGGCTATATGCTTCTACCCTATCAACAACAAACACGGTGATATACCCTCCAATGGTACTATCAAACCAATGATCTACTGCTCTGGATACAACATTGCCAACTTTCTTGACCTTCTGGATCAGTGATAGTGTCCAAACCATAGGAGGTCTAGATCTGATCTCGAACTGGGTATTGGCTAACCTAGCCAACCACTCAAACAACTCCTGGTGGATTCCTCCAAAGAAGATCTCGTGAATGTCAGTGAAGATGTATCTTTGTAGCCAATCTTCAATACTCAGTTTAGGGTTCTTGTTCTGGGCTTCAGCGAAGTCCCTCTCTTGATCCTCTATCCACTTCTGAATCTTTGTCTTCGATGGGAACCACCTTGACATTCCCTTAAAAATATTCTGGTCCCAGCAACGGAACCATTTGTTGGCACATGGGAATACCCAGGGTTCACTTCAAGAGCGCACCAACAATCCCTAGCTACTAGCCCTTTCGGCAACACCTGCGAAGCAGATGTAATCTCACCTGAAGAAACTAAGAGGGGGGTTGCAGGACAAAGATGTCTACAACCAGGGGAATATCAAGTGGAGCTAATACAACAATACTACAACATTCATATATCTCTTATCATCTAGATCCACTCTGCGCAGCTATAAATCTGATCTAACACAATAATGAAAATAACAGTATAAAAATGACAGAGATCCAGGCATCAATCACACATACGACACAAAATATACGTGGTTCACCCTCTCTCTAGGGATACGTCCACATAAATGTGCTTATGATATACTAAGATAAAGCTTACAGTTCTGATATGCACTCTTAGTCAACATATCTTCTCTCTTCTTCTCTCTGTCTCCTGCCTTCCTGCTCACCCAGCTACAGGACTTGATCTTCGCACCCAGCTAAAGATCTTACAATAGCAGAAGTCTCTCACTCTCATCACTCCTCTCTCTCACAGTACAATAATCTCTCAACCAACAACAATCAATATCAATACCCAACACTAGTACCAACCCAAACTAGGTCCTCTCGACCTCTATTTATATGTTATAGTTCCTCATCGACATCCTTAGGTCAAAAATTAGGTTTCAAAACCGTAGGTGTCTAAAACCCTAGGTCAATTTGATCAACCTTTTCAGGGCTTCGCGAGCTTGTCTTTCCTCCCTTCTCGCACGGTGCTCCAAAGCATCCAATGGTGGCTTTCTCTACTTGTTGAGTTGTCCTCGATCCATCTTCCTTGTTGATCTATCATCCTCGATCGCCTCATCCAACAGCTTGCTTTTCCATAATTCGCTTCGGCTTTTCTGCTCTTTTTCTTACTTTGATGCAGTGACAGTCACTATGTCTCCCACGCAGTTCTCATTTGACCTTTTCTTCCTCGATCTTCGCTTCCTTCCATAACCAAGGTCCAACAGGCCGCCAACACTCACCTGTGACTCGTCCCGAGGCACTTCAGATCTGATCCTTCCGTTTCACTTTGACTTTTGACTACGCAGTGAAGCCTTTACTTTCTGCTTTATGCCTCCTTCCCATCCTTGTGCAGACTATATTTTTTGTGTCTGGTACCTAGTTTCAACTACACCTGGTGCCTAGACCCTTTTCTCCTTGCTTTTACTGAGAGTTGCAAGGCAGTTGGTTGTCATAATACAACTTTAGCCGACTCCCATTCACTAATCCTTCTTTCCATTCTCCCTTAATGTCTTCAGCTACACAACTCCTCCTTCTGTAACATAGGTGATCTCATATGGTCGAAGCCAATGCGTTCTGAACTTCCTTGGATGTCTTATAAATTTACTGTCATACACCAGTACTAAATCACCTTGCTTAAATGCCTTCTTCTTTATGTGTTTGTCATGATAGGCCTTCTCTCTTTCCTTCTGTACCTATTGATGGAATCCTGCAATAAATCTGTCTTCTTCTAGTTCAACCAACTCGGCAAGCCTTGTTGAAATTACTAAGATAACTGAGAGGGGGGGTGAATCAGTTGTTACTGTGCTTAAACAATTTTAAGTCAATTAAACCATTTTTAATCTTTCTCCGAGTGACCATCAATATTATACAACATATGAACAACATAAATAATGAGAATCAGTCACACATAAGATATAAACAGAGACAGATTTTCATGAGGAAACCCATAAAGGGAGAAAACCTCTTCTTATTTGAAATGATAGGCAGTCTTTTAAGTTCTGTACATCATCTATAGTTGAGCACCAACTCAATGTTAGGCTACTACCTCTGTTTTACAAGCTCCAACTTGTTTAAGAGCACCAACTCTCTGGTTTCTCTAGAACCCACTAGAAGAAAGAACCAACTCCCT
>JASDQU010100505.1:5897-17240 GCA_032191745.1 Picea mariana | reverse complement strand
CCACCCAGTGGGAGAAGTTGGCCCTGCCAGTGAAGAGACACTTCACACATGCCAGTCTAATATAAATAAGGAGGTTAGCGCCCCACTTAGACACACAACAACTTTCTCATTGAGAGACAAGTTTCGGATCTGCTGCTAGAGAAGAAGGAGAGAGAGAGAGGCGCATATCTGGGAGAGGACTTTCTGTATTAGTTTAAGAGATCTCTTGGCATTGTATTGGCTATCTATATTATGGAAGTTTTGCTGGGTTTTCTTCCCCCTAGAGGGTTTCCCAGGATAAATGTTGTGTCTCTTGTGATTATGTATTTCTCAGTGATCTTGGATTATGTTATTGTTATCTAATGAAATGCAAACAAGTATAATAATGGCTTAATCATTAACAGTGTAGGTTGGATAGAAGAGAGTTGATGTACCTTGGATTGATGTGTGTTTTGAGAAGCCCGTGAGAGCTTGAGTGTTGACTGGGTTGGGAAGCTGAGTGACACTCTAGAACCATTCTTGTGGATTCATAGCCCTAGCTCAGGGGTGACATTGTTGTTGAGACTTGGAACAACATTGTATATGGTTGGGTGGAACGTCCTTGGTTTGCATCCATTTGGTGATTCATTTCATTAAAGATAAGTGCTCTATGTCGTGGTTTTATTTACTTGTGTATTTATTTCACCGTGTATTAATTACTATCTGTGGGACTCATGTTTATAATGTGCATGCTTGCTGGTTATTTCTGTGTATAGAATTATATTCATTTCTTTTATGTTGTAACATGAATCTTGATCTCTGGATGTGAATATTTAATGCCTCTTTATTAATTAAAAATTTATTCGAATTCGAAATTCATTCAGAAGCGAGTTTTGAGGTAGCGTGGTCAGCCTGTGGGTGGTTGGGTATGTTACACATCCAGATCTGATGATAGGAGGGATGATCATGGAGGATCTTGACAATCCAGGAGTATTAACATACATCATTCCTTAGGGCACTAGAACAGAAGAGCATATGTACGTTCAAGGTTAGAAAGCAACCCAAGTATGTCTCATGTTAGACATTGGAGGAGGAGACATGGGTCAGATAGATTGCAAAGGGATCTCAAGAAGATCAAGCCACCATCATTTGAATAGGAAGGGAGAAGCTGCAGAAGCACAGTTGTTGGGAATGATGAAATATTTCCAATTGCATGATTACTCCTCAAATGAATAAGCCGGAATTGCAGCCTACCATCTTCAAGGAAAGACATCAATGTGGTGGGATCGGCTTAAGCAAGTTAATCACCTTTATGAGAAGAGAATTTCTTGGAAGCAGTTCAAGAAATATTTCCAGCAACAATATTTGTCAAAGCAATACTATGCCAAAAATATGCAAGGGTTCTTTGAACTCAAACTTGGGAACATGACATTGGATGAATATGAGAGAAAATTCTTGGAATTTCTCAAGTACATGAGCTTCATCAGAGATGAGAAGGTCAAAATGCATAGGTTCCTTAGTGGACTGCCATCCTTCTACAAGGATACAATTCGGTTTGATGAGCCTGAGAATTTGGAAGAAGCCATAAGAAAGGATAAATATTTGTATGAGCATAACAGAGGAAGGTCATCTTTCCAAAAGGCTTGGGATGACAACAAGAAAGACACGATGGATCAAAAGAAGCAAGTATTCAAGCCACCTTTCATCAAGAATAGATCTCAAGCATATCAACAAGGACATCCATATCAAGGTGATCAAAAAATGACTAATTCCTTGGGAAAGAGGCCAAGACAACAACCTATAAAGTGTTGGGGATATGAAGGAGATCACATGTATAAAGATTGTACTCACTAGGGAGATAAGATGAGGATTGTTCATAACCTCAAGCAAGAGGAGATAGTAGACGACGTGGGCAGAAGCATGACAAGGATCTATGCCACCTTGGAGAATAGACAAACAAACTATCAATTCCACATGATTGAAGTGGAAGGTAAGATTGATAATCAACCCATAGCTATTTTGATTGATTCTAGAACTAGTCATAGCTATATAGATCCAAATCTAGTTGAAAGATTTAAATTAAAGAAATGTAAGCATGAAAAGTCTTGCTTACTTCAGTTAGCTACCGGAACCAAGAGAAGAATCAATGAGATTGTTAATGATTGTCCAGTAAACATGAATGGAGTCAACACTAAGGAAGATTTGAACATCATACCACTTGGGTCTTATGATTTCTTGATTGGTATGGATTGGATAGAAAAACATTGTGTTGTCCTAGATTGTTATAACAAGGATTTCACATGTCTTGACGAGGAAGGGAATTCAAGGACAGTATAAGGTATTCCAAGCCCTATATATGTCCAAGAGATTTCAACATTGTAGCTGAAAAGAAGTTTTAGAAAAGGGTGTCAAATATATGCATCCCATATGGAAGAGCCAATGAAGGACAAGGAGCCCAGTATTGAAGATTATCCAATTTTGAAGGAGTATGGAGATGTGTTTGGGAAGTTGTCGAAATTGTCACCAAAGATGGACATTGATTTCTCTATTGACTTAATGCTTGGAACTGCCCGAGTGTCCAAAACTCCCTGCAAAATGAGCACATTAGAGCTAAAATAATTGCAAATGTAGTTAGAAGAATTTTTTAAGAAGGAGTACATATGCCCAAGTGTTTCTTCTTGGGGTGCCCTAGTTCTTTTTGTCAAGAAAAAAGATGGAATGTTGAGGTTGTGTATTGACTTCAGACAACTGAACAAGGTTACAATCAAGAACAAATATCATTTTCCAAGGATTTATGATCTTTTTTATCAGTTGAAGGGAGCAAAGATATTTTCCAAGATTGATTTTAGTTCAGGTTATCATCAAGTAAGAATCAGAGAAAAAGATTCTAGAAAAACAATGTTTCAAACAAGGTATGGACATTATGACTTTGCGGCGGTTCCCTTTGGGTTGACAAATTCCCCCACTACATTTATCTGTCTAGTGAATGGGGATCTTCAGAGATTAGGAAAAGTTTTTCATTTCATTCTTGGATGATATTCTCATATATTCCATGGAAAAGGAGTAGGATGAGCAAAATTTGAGGATGGTGCTACAAGCCTTGAGAGAGCATCAATTATGTGCCAAGTTAAGTAAATGTATTTTTTATAAAAAACAAATCCATTATCTAGGTCACATTGTTTCAGAAGATGGCATGGTAGTGGATCCAGAGAGAATTGAAGCAATCAAAAGTTGGTCAGTGCCAACAAACATTTCAAAGGTTAGATCGTTTATGGGTCTAGTTGGTTATTACATAAGATTTATTGTGGGATTCTCCAAGATTGCACACCCAATAAAATATTTGCAAAAGAAAGGAGTAAAATTCGAGTGGAGCACCAAGTGTGAAGAAAATTTCCAGTGCTTGAAGGATTTATTAACCAATGCACCTCTTTTAAAAATTGCAGATTCAAATGAGGATTTTGTTGTGCGCATAGATGCATGAAATGAAGGGCTCGATGGAGTCCTTACACAAAATGGACATGTGATTTGTTACGTGTCTAGAAAATTGAAGGAACATGAAATCAATTATTCCACACATGACTTAGAGTTGGCAGCCATAGTACATGCTTTAAGAATGTAAAGATATTACTTTGTGGGAAAAAAATTGAATTGAAGACAGACCATAGTGGTCTCAAATACTTGTTTGGACAACCAACACTAAACGTCAGACAAACTGGATGGATGGAATTTCTCAGTGAATATGACTTTGACATCAAACACATCAAGGGAAAAGAGAACAAGGTGGTTGATGAACTCAATAGAAGGGTGCATGAATGCATGCTACATCCATTAGTATTTACATAACAAATTTAAAATGAAATTCTTAAGGTTGTAACAACATACCAACATTATGTGCAATCCTACAACAGAATAATGTACTGCATAAATATAAGGATTACAAGCTAGAAGAGGATGGAATCCTCTTGTTCAGGAACAAAGTTTCTGTTCTCAATTATCATGAATTGAGAAATTCAATTTTAAAGGAGATACACAATGTGTGATACGTTGGACATCCAAGATACTAGAAAACTATTACAGTTGTAAGGGGCCAATATTTTTGGTCTGGTATGAAGAGAGATGTCACTGATTATTTGGCCAGATGCATGGAATGTCAGAGTGTAAAGGCTGAGCATAGACATCCAGCAGGATTGTTGCATCCATTGTCCATTCCTAAATGGAAATGAGAAGTTGTTACTATTGATTTCATTACCAAATTTCCCAGGACAACAAGACAACATGATTCCATCGTGGTAGTGGTGGACAAGATTACAAATGATGCACATTTCACTCCTGTAAAAGTAACTGATAAGGCAACAAATATTGCATAAATTTATATGAAAGAAATTGCTTGGCTACATGGTGTGCCCAAGGAAATAGTGTCAGACTAAGATCCCAAGTTCCCTTCCAATTTTTGGAAGGGGTTGTTCAATGGATTTGGGACCAATTTGAATTTTAGTATGACATATCACCCATAGTTGGATGGGAAGATAGAGAGGATTAACCAAATAATTGAAGATATGTTGAGAATGTATGTAAAGGATAATCCTTCTAAGTGGAAGGACTATATCCATCTAGTTGACTTTGCTTACAATAATGGGCATCAAGAATCATTGAAGATGAGTTTTTTGAAGCATTGTATGGCAGAAAATGCAACACACCAGTGAGTTGGGATAACCTAGCAGAAAAAGTTGTGATTGGGCCAAAATTGTTGAGGGAAATGGAAGAACAAATGGTAAAAATAAGAAAGAATTTGAAATTTGCACAAGACAGGTAGAAGAGTTATGCCGATAAAAGAACACATAGAGAATTCAAAGTGGGAGAGCATGTGTTTTTAAAAGTTAAATCCAATAGGAGCTCATTGAAATTGGGAAGTTTACCAAAGTTGGCAGTGAGATACTGTGAGCCATTTGAAGTTATAGAAAGGATAGGTACAGTTGCATACATGCTAGCATTACCTGCATCCATGAGAATTCTCAACGTGTTCCATTTGTCTTTATTAAAAATGTATGTAACTGATCATAATCATGTGATTAATTGGAATGTGATCCAGGCAGAAATAGAAGGGGAATTTTGGGTATAACCAGTGCGCATCCTAAACCAGAAAGTCAAAGTGTTCAGGAAGAAATCCATCGAATTGGTAAAGGTTCAATGCACCTGCTTGTTGATCAAAAAATTTGATCATGTAGGTTTCCTTCTTTTGGAATAAAAAAAAATGATATCAGAATAAGGAAATTTTGAAAGTTTACTAGTTCATAGAGTATCCCTCGGTCCCAACTTCGTCATGCATTTTACAGATTAAAATTTGAGTCTGTATGTGCAACATATTCAGGTTTTTGTTCAATCGCCCAAGGAACACTTTTTCCATATGTAACATAGCTAATTTTTCTTGGAACCATGTCCATTTTCTTGGAACCACATACTTTCTTGAAACCACACATTTTCTTAGTTTTTCATCCAATACTTAACTATTTCCACATTTAACTCATTCACATACTTAGCCTATTCCATTTTCATTATCCACTTAGTTATTTTCATAATAACCGCCACTTATTTATTTTCATTATCCATTTCTATTTTCCATTTACCATTTTACATTTCCGTTTTCATTTTCCATTTTACCATTTACCATTTTACTTTTCCTATTTTCTTTTTCTTATTTCCATTTTCCATATTTTCACATATTTTCGTTCATTTTCATAATTTTCCCATAATTCATTTCCATTTTGTAGTTCATTCTCGTAATTCATTTTCATTTTTCTTTTCCATATTTCATATTTCATTTCCATTTTCTTATTTTCACGTATCATATTTCACATAATTCCATTATATACTTCTCCAACACTTACCATATTTTACTCTTCCAACACTAAGTCAAATTTGAGTTATGTGGGAGTAATAATGCAGGGTTGGAACAAATCTCAGGTCCGAAGGGTTCACAATCTCGCTACCTACAAATTACACCTCTTACTTCTGCATCCTTCATAATGCACTTTTCACTTTTCACCTTTTTCATACTTAGTCATTTTCTCAAAAAACGGATGTGCAACGACTTACTACCCCATTTACCCTTTTTCACGTCTTTAGGTCTGCAACAATGCACTTTTCACCTTTTTCACACTTAGTCATTTTCTTGAAATGTGGATGCGGAACCACATACCATCCGTTAACTTTTTCTAGTGTCTCTAGGTCCATAGGTCCACAGTCCTGCATACTCCATAATGCACTTTTCATTCCCCTTTTTCACCTCATACTTAGTCATTTTTACCATTTTCTATCCCATCACCTACTTCCTTTACCTTCGCATTCTCATAACTCCACAAACCCTACATTTAATTTTTTAATATAATTTCTTATCCTAAGTTCCTTCCCCATTCTCGTGGACCTATCATGCTGGGACATGTGGTGGTGATATGGACCAATACCAAAATGGCATGTGGCGGTGGCATGGAATCATCCCTTAATGACACATGGTAGTGACATGGACCTACCCACATGTGACACATGGTGATGACATGGGCGTTGACCGAGTAGTGATTGGGGTATGACTGGACATTGACTGGGCCATCAAATTTTTATTAATTCATGAAACGTTCCTAAGGCACGAGAGCTACAACAAAGTCTCCACTTAAAAACTCTTGACCAAAATGCATGTGGGATTGTAATTTATTTTAAAAGGGAAAATGTTGTTGAAGGGATAGGATTAACTCACGAAATTGATGGATGACTGCTAAGCAACGATCTTCATAAGTTCATAACTCAAGATCCGGTGTTCATTTTGGAAAAACTATACCTCATTGGAAAGGTAATGCAACGAGGAAGATAATGGGATGAGTCTCAAGGGATGTATTTGACAATAATTATCCTAGAAATTGAAAGAACAATCAACTCTGTTTTCATGGTTTGTTGGTAAAATTGTTTGGAACCCCGACTTCCCGAGGCTATAACTTGAGATCTAGAATTCCAAATCATGCCCAGGAAGACTCGTTGGAAAGTTGGGATGATGAATATTACTTCTAGCATGGTTTCCATGGCTAACAAATCAACTATCACGTTCAAAAAATTAAAACATAGCCCACTCTTTCTTAAGGCAATCAACTTCAAGTTTTGGAATTGAAAATTTATTAAATGTCTTTTATTAAAGGACAAAGTGGGTCCCACTTGGAGGCACAAATTTCAATGACATAAGTCATTAATAACACTTCAATGAAACATTAATTAAAAGTGTTTTACTCCAAAAATGAATTTTGTGGAAAATTCTAGAAAGACAAACCCTAACTACTTCAAGAACATTGAGAGCAAACTTTAAAAAGGCAATAGAAGGCACCATCAAGAGGTTGGCAGTTAGAAGTTTCTATAGTGGTGAAGAGTCTGCAAGAAGAAAAGATTTATATTTCCAAGATTCGGTGGGCTGGCCTACTAAAACTTGTCTCTCTACATCTTCTTATTTTCTGTTTTTTCCATCAAGTTTTTTGTGAATTTATGGAAAACAAGAAGATTTGGGTTTGAGCAGTTCTTTCTCTTGAAATATTCAGTCATCTTGTAATATTTTGAGTCCAAAGGAGTGAAATCTCTACTTGTAAAAAGTAGATGTGGTTTATTTCAGTTCATGTGTTTGTCATTGGAATATTTTGAGGTTGTTTTAGTTTTCTTGCTCCAAACATTATTGAACTTGTCATTTTGGGATATTGTTATAATTTTCTCCTATTTTTTCGTATTACATTAGTGATTTTTCATAATCAAGTTGAAAGCATGTGATTTCAAATGTATTGTCTATCAAAATCATTTTTGAGTTGTAATGAATTTATCATTTAAAGTTGTTTGAAAACCTTTCATTTCTTCATCTTGCGAAAATCATAGCAAACTCCGAGTTCAGTTTATCTTACAAGAAAGAATGAATGTTTGTTGAAGGGAGACTCCAAAACCTCCTGGATACAAATATCTGTTGACACACTTTATTTTTATTTTATTTAAATGCTCTGAATATATATCTGTATAAATGTATATAAGGGTTGTGCATTTGTATATATAAGCTTTCTTGGAAGATCTTTCAGGATTTTTTCTTTAGCATTAACCCTTTACATTCATTGTAGAACCATACAAAGAATCTTCCAACCTTTCATACAAAGAGGAGTACCACCTCAACAAAAACGCAAGGGATTCATATCCTCATGAGGTTGACCTTAATATTGTAGAACAATATTTTAGATCAACATTTTTTGCGACCATACCGGGGAAGATTTATTTTCAAGGTATTTGAGACCTTGTTTCAGATCTGATTGAGGAACTAGAGTCTCCATGGTTCAAAGTTTCGAAAAGAAGATTCGAGAAAACTGCTACTTATTCTAGATGCATAGGGTTTATGAAAGAATTATTCAGAGATATTTGAATGACCTCAAAAAATATCCATGAACCATCAAAGATTTGGGAGAATGAATTCCCTGGCGATTCCATTGAAACAACTCTTAAATTCCTTGACAACTCTATTGGGAAGATTTAATAAATTCAAGAAAATACTCATGGCAAATCCACCAAAGAACTTTGTTCATGTTGTGACATTACTTTTCCTTATTCACCAAGCCCATCAATGAATTAACAAGATGCAAAAAAAGGAAGAGGTAACCAAAGAAGGAGGCGACTACATAAAATCCCTTTAAAACTGCAAAAAGTAGATTTTCAGATGCATGATATTCCTATTGAAAAAAATTTCACATTCTTTGGGAATGTTTCATAGGATGTAGAGAAACACTTGTTTAGTTTAAAAAACACATGTTATGTATTCTATCTCAATGAAGATGATGTTACATGTCGATTAGTTTTACAAACTCTATGTGAAAATTCTCTTGAATGGTTCTATTCATTGTTGCCTGGGACCATTACCGGTTGGGATGTGTTGGAAACTTCATTTGCTGAAAAGTTCATCCCAAATGTTTTCAATGTTTCTTCCCACCCACCCTCTTCCATATGGACACAAAACAATGAAGTGAATGATTTGGAAGAAAAGTCTAATCAAAGAATGTAAAAATTTTCTTGAGTCATACATCTGAAAACGAAAATGAAAATTCCAATTTGCAAGAACAAGATTTCATCCTCTCATATACTCCATATGAAGATATTTTGAGCAATAACATAAAAAATAAAATTGAAGAGCCTCCACCAAATGCACAAGAAGATTTCATCCAACATACTCGTATGGAAGATGTTGAAATAGAGGATGAATAGTCACAAGAGCATTGGAAGCAAGAACAATTGGTGGAAGAAATTAATATTGAGAACAACGATAGACAAGATTTTCATTCCATGAAGGAAGAATGCTTTCAAGATGTCGTCAATGAATCAAGAATTTCGGATGGGGATAAGGAGAAAGATGAAAGTATTTTCAAATTGGAAACTTCTCATCCAAAACAATACAACAACAATCATGAGCAACCAAGAATTGATTATATTGAATCATGGTTTCAAAGCATTGTTGGCCAAACAATGCAGTTAGATTTTGGTCATATTCAACGCAGTCTTACTTTGGTATGCTTTGGGCATGTTTTCCACTCCTTGATAGCAGCCCGAACATGTTCCCCAATTTTGGAGTTCATTCCACATATTAGTTGGATGCTTGAATGACTCAATTGGAAATCTACTTACACCTTAAAAGCGTCATTTTTCTTTCAAATAGCATAGGGTAGGTAGATATGGTTTTTACATAGTTTATTTCTTCAATCAAAGTTTTGCACAATAAAACAGTTACTAGATGGAGGCAATGTTTGATGATGACTTAATGAACCAATAGACGAAGAATTACAAGAATTTGTTTTGAAGATGACTCCATAGCCCAATGGAGAAGGTAGTCAAACTAGGGTTCTGAATTCTCAGTGACCCATAGGGGGTCATTGTTCCATAGTTGGAGCCAGATGTTGATCAAAAAAATTGATCACCTAGGTTTCCTTATCTTGGAATTAAAAAGAAAAATTGATATTAGAATAAGGAAATTTTGAAATATTATCAGTTCATAGAGTATCCCTCAGTTCCAACTTCATCACGCATTTTACAGATTTAAAATCCGAGTTTGTATGCTCAAAATATTCACATTTTTGTTCAACCACCCAAGGAGCATTTTTTCCATATGTAGCACAACTAATTTTTCCTGGAACCATACCCATTTTCTTGGAACCACATACTTTCTTGAAATCACACATTTTCTTAGTTCTTCATTCCATACTTAATCATTTCCACATTTAACCATTTCCATACTTAGCCTATTTTCATTTTCATTATCCACTTAGTTAATTTTCATAATACCCACCACTTATTTATTTTCATTATTCATTTCCATTTTTGGTTTACTATTTTACATTTCCATTTTTATTTTCCATTTACCTTTTACCATTTTACTTTTCTTATTTTCATTTTCCATATTTTCACAAGTTCTCTTCATTTCCATTTTCTAGTTCATTCTTGTAATTCATTTACATTTTTCTTTTTCCATTTTTCTTTCATTTCCATTTTCTTATTTTCACGTACCATATTTCACGTAATTCCATTATATACTTCCCCAACACTTACCACATTTTACTCTTCCAACACTTAGTCAAATTTGAGTTATGTGGGAGTAACATTGTGGGGTTGGAACAAGTCCCAGGTCCGCAATCCCACTACCTACAAATTACACCTCTTACTTTTGTGTCCTCCAAAATTCACTTTTCACTTTTCACTTTTTCATACTTAGTCATTTTCTCAAAATGCGGATGTGGGACAACTTACTACCCAATTTACCTTTTTTCACTTGTCTTTAGGTCCACAGGTCCGCAACAATGCATTTTTTACCTTTTTCACACTTAGTCATTTTCTTGAAATGTGGAACCACATACCATCCGTCAACTTTTTCTTGAGTCTCTAGGTCCACGGGTCCGCAGTCCTACATACTCCATAATGCACTCTTCATTCCCCCTTTTGACCTCATACTTAGTCATTTTTACCATTTTCTATCCCCTCACCTACCTCCTTTACCTCCACATTCTCGTAACTCCACAAACCCTACATTTAATTTTTTAATATAATGTGAGTTGTGCAGGAGCAACATTGCGGGTTTGGAACAAGTCCCAGGTCCGCATGCCTTTAGGTCCACAATATCGCTACCTACAAATTACACCTCTTACTTTCGCGTCCTCCACAATGCACTTGTAATGTTCTCAAGCCAGCATGATAGGAACATCATGGTTTTGGGCGTCTTTTAAAATTTTACTAGTTGTGGCCAGGGGTGATTTTAAGAACCCCCCCCTAAATTTATATGTATAATAAATGGGCGAATCCCCATGATACATAGGAAAAATTGAAGGCTATTTTATCAATAATATA